>JANEYF010001987.1:0-61824 GCA_029963845.1 Rhamnusium bicolor
ATTGCTTTGGAGACTTGAGTTTACCTTTACGTTTGAATTCGTAGTGTACGCTGCTGGAAATGGTGTTCCAGATTTCACCTGGTTAAGTTGTCATGGTAGTGGAGTTACGCAGTAAGTGACATAGGAAAGCTATGTGAGAAGGTAGGATCCCTCCTTATTATTATTAAAATAGGTACCTATTAGAAATTAAATAGTTTCCGCTCCGGGTTGGAAATCTACAGATTACAACTGGCATCACAAGGCTGATTTGCCGATATATCTAGAGGTGGAGAAAGCCCCTAGAGTTTAGTTTTGCTCTTGAACTGTGCTATAAACTTTATTGAAAATTAACCGTTCTTTCCCCCTTTCTACGGCCCTAGCGAGTGTAGTTTTTAGACGTTTTAAATATGTAACTTTCATAGACTTTTATATAAAAAGAAAGACGGGTGGCGCCCTAAAATAGACTTATTAGTTGAAATTAAAGTAGATAGTTTCTGAAGCTTGTATATTTTTTTTATACTGTATGTTACCTAGTTTATTACTTGTTGACCATGCCCCGGATGAGTCTTTTGCTATATATATATATTAAATATATGTATGTATTTTCTTTGTGCGTTTATTTAAATAATAAAAAAATAATGGGGCAAAACCTTGCGTTATATTCTCTTGCCTTCCTTTTTGCATATTTTAACATCTCTCAGTAGGAACACCTCACGATGTTATGGCCTAATCCAGATGATTTACCTTGTATATTACAGAATAAAATAAAAATAAAAACTGAGCTACTGAACAAGGCTTTGAAGATAAATAAAATTTTCAATACAGAACATTCCGTGTAATGTTTTCAAATGTTTGTTGTAAATAAAGTTTCTTTTCGAATTTGATTTCCTCAGAAAAAAACAGGTATAATTTTGGAAATTTTTTCCTAGGTAAAAAATCAAGTAATAAAATCGACAAAGGAATTTAAAATGATTACTCTGTACATTATAACTGTAGCGTCTGATAAATTTAATAATAAATAACATACCTTATTGTCAGGAGTAAAAAAAGTGTACTTGTGGGAATTGTCTTGAAGAAAAAACAAAACATCTGAAAGCACAATAACCACAACAATTTGCATCTTTCCTCTTCCTTGCATCAACATGGCTACACCCTCGAATTTCAATGACCTATTTCCTTGTAAAATATCAGACTTTTTGAATTTGTTTCCTCTATGAACAGTGTATGACTTGGCATCTATCCTATTATAAATTTCCAGTTTCCTGTCTTCCTTCTCTTTTTCAGCAACCTGCGCATCAACCTCAACTAATACTTCCTTTACTAATGCCAAAGCTCTCTGCAACGCTTCCTGCTCTTGTCTGTTTTCCTTGCTAGTTTTTATTAAAGGTTCTATTAATAGTGGATATTTTGTCAAACGTTGTGTTACAAACAAAATACATTCTGGTATTCCTTTTTTTTTAATAGAGGGATTAGTTTGGCAATGCCTAACAAATTCTCCAAAACGCTGATCATTTTGCAGGTAATATTTGTATATTTCCACAGCATCTCTGTGTCTACTGCAAAACTCACCTAAAATTATAAAATATAAACTGATTAAATTATTTTACGAACTGGTGAAAATGGCAATTTTGACTTTTGGAAACTTTCCTAAAAATATTTCCAGAAACATTTCTAGATCTTCTTTTACAAAAAAAGAAATTGTTCTTGAAGAGATCTTTTTTTTCGGTAGCAACAAACATATTTATTAAAATTTTATATTTACCATAGGCTGACTTAAGTTTTGACGCATGGTGAGAAGAAAATTGTTCTAGAAGAATATCAGCAATTGAAGAGACCACAGGATTCTCCCGTTGCCTTTGTCTAAGACGTGATAATAATCCTAAATGTAATTCAGTCAAATCATGTAATCTTGGAAACATTCTTTCCAAGCTGGGACCGAGTTGAAAATATTTTTGTAATCCGTCTACAAAAACCTAACAAAAGAAATTTCAGTTTTATACAATAAACTTTTTCAATACGTACCTTTTGCATAACCAATAAAGTCATGCAATGGTGTTTTTCGGTCAAAATAAATTCATAAATGTGTTCTTGACGTTTCACTTCCTTTTCTTTGAGCTTTCTAGATATCTCTTTGCCTACGTATGGTGACCACGAGTCAGGCTCAATCTCATGTAAACCTAAGCTTACATCTGAACAAAGTTCAGCTGCTGTTAGGGGTGAATCTGATAAAAACTCCAACGGTATAATTGGAACATCATCAGGGAAACTGAAAATCATAATGATTATTTAATTGTACAGTTTTCCCAACTAACTTTTCAGTAATATTATTATTTCTTAAATTCTTAAGGGTCACCAAAAATAAATTTTGTCTGCCTCCGGCCCACAGTAAAATAATTCTAGCTATGTGCCTGGGATCTATAGTCATTTAATACAGGTCAATAAATAAGCAATGATGATCTAAAAATAAAATAAAAAAATGGAAACAGCCTTCTATTTTCTAATTTTGCAGAAGAAAAAATAAAAATATTTATTTTCTTGAATTAAAAAATTTTCTTATGCAAATCAACACAATAAAAAACAACATAAATTCCCTCATTTCTATGAATCATTTGCCCACTTTTTTATTTTTGATTAATATTTAAAAACCAACTGAAAACTACTTAACTTCCAACATAATTTTTTGCATAACAATTTTATGTAAATGCCATGGAAGTGATTCACCATCAAAATAAAATTTAATACAATACCCAGAAGTCCGAAAAATATAATATAACCAAAATTGATTGTCAGTGTCGAGACTGGTGAAACCAGAGGGAAAAGGTAAACTTCTAAAACCATCAAAAATTGGTTGTTTCCAAATGTATAAATTTTCATGATAAAAATAATAAAAGAAAAATTAGTGTATCTAGATTTGTGGTCAACTGGTTGGCAAAATTTTATATGTACAGGGTGTTTAAAACTTGACGCCTCACGCTTATTATGAGGAAATGAAAAATGAAAATAAAAATTTGAATTATGGATCTCAAATAAGAGGACTTAAGGTCTATTTTGCGCCTAAATATATTTTTTTCAGAATTCTGAAAATGAAGGTGACCTTCTTCAACTATTGTTTTGCCAAGAACATACCTATATTTCTCAACCGTCAAAAAACTGACATTTTCCTGAATATTCTTGAAAAAAGATTGTCTCTATCTGTTTTTGTTTAAGAATTACAAGCCCAATTATTCTAAAAAATCTGAAAATTGGTTGACCCCGCAGGCCATCCCTGAAACTTGATATCCCGCTATTTTCGAGCTTAAAGCGCTCAAAAATATACGTATTAGTTAATTTTTTGAGCTCTCCAGCTCAAAATATTATACACATACATTTTTGTGCTCTACGATTAGGTGAAAAATCTCGAAGTTATATTAAAAGAAAACACTTTTTTTGTAATTTTTGAAGTGCGATATCTTTTGAACAAATTAACCAATCGAGATGCAGTTTGCAGCATTCAACGCAGTTTTTCAAGTACAAAAAGTTATGTTTGTACCAAAAATCGATCCGACAGGAATTTTGAATGTTATTTCAAAAAAAAACACTTTTTTTGCGAATTTTTCGTAATCGATTTCTCTCCAACGAATCAACCGATTTCGATGCGGTTTGCGAGGATCGACGTTGTTTTATAAGAAGAAGAGCTGATTAGATTTTGGAATTGATCGGTTCAGTAGTCTAAAAGATATTCCAAAAAAACTAATTTTTGGAAATTTTATTTTTGAGATTTCTCAAAATCTACCAGGCCGAATCGGTTCTAATACACAGGAAATCTAAGTTGAGTCAACCCAAACACGCACACGCGCGCACGCGAACGCACACGCACACACACATTAGTCAGAATAGCTTCTTAGGACATCAAAGCGTCGAGATCTGACAAAAACTTAATTTTCGAAAATCGGGATGAAACCACTAACTTCCTAATTTCTGAACATTTTCAATTTTCTTAGCGGGAAATTAAAAAACAAAGATGTCGTATTAGTCATGACTTAACGCCTTAGTTGTAATTCCAAGTGTCAAAACTTATTTAAGTAAGTATAAATGTTTGATGTGGAAATATCGGATACCATTTAATTAGGCCTTATTTCTATGAAGAGGTGCTGAACAGTCGAAATTATTTGCATCTTCTCCAAGATAACCTCCAGATCTGCTTGCAAATTTGCCTCCACAGCTACGATAAAATATATAGTTAAAACACGATGTGGCACCTGCCCACAAGGTACGTAGCGTCCAACAATATTTGAACAATACTTACGAGGAAATATGGTTGGGAATAAATGGAACGATGGGCAATGGGCACCAAAATAGCCGGATCCTCTTGATTTTTTCTGTGGGGGGGGCTCTTAAAAATGAAGTATATAAAACCCCCTCAAGAAATGTGGAACACTTGAAAGAAGAAATACAAAGTGCATACGAAGAACTGACTCGTGACATGCTAAGAAAAGCTACGGAAAGGGAGGTTAGAAGAAAATTAGATTTGTTTGGCAGCAAGGGGATTCATATAGAGAATATACTATAATTTTTCTTTTCAGTATTTGTTGTTAATTCTACCATTCAGGATTTTATTAAAATGTTTTATTAATATTTGGGCTTGTAACTTGTAAAAAAATAGATAGAGAAAACGTTTTTTTTTTTAACAATAATCAGAAAAATGTGAGTTTTTGGCAGTAAAAAAAATATAGGTATATTAGTGGCAAAACAATATTTGATAACATCACCTCCGTTTTCAGAACTCTGAAAAAAATATATATTTTTGGCACAAAACGGACCTTTTAAGCCTCTTATTTGAGACCCATAATTCAAATTTTTATTTCCATTTTTTGTTTCTTCATAATAAGCTTGAAGGGCCAAGTTTGGAACACCCTTTACAGGCATTCAGTTTTTCCTTTTTCTTTTTCAATATTAAACAGAAATAACTAAATAAATTCATTAATACTTTGTTGTTTTTATCTTTGCATGTATACAAATTAGTTACGACCTGCGTCCACAGCAATGTATTTATAGGATAAGAAAATATAAAGATATGTCTAGTCTAGGCAGGCTAAGAAGTCTGACCGATAAGTTAATAATTGGTGGAACAAGGACACGATTATAAACCTATGTCTCATCTTCATTGACCAGCTTGTTTGTCACTTGATTCAGGCGGCGTAATATTTTTGCAATTATATTTTTGACATTATATTAGTAGTTGTATGAATCACAAAACTTGAAAATTACCTTTGACCATTGACAAGTACTTTAAGTGGCAGCCGGTAAAATTTAGGGTATGCTCTATCTTAGTGTTGGAATATATAAAAAATATTGTTTCTCCAGTACACACCACTGCTTAAAAGTAAAGATGACCTTCAATTTATTTACTTCACACAGATTGTGATTGTGACATATGCACAAAGATCCAAACAAAAGTATACTGTTCAATTACCGTTAAATGTGCTAAGTAACAAATATTAGTGTTAAAACATTTTTAAAATTCATGACTATATTTTATTAGTGGAATAAAAACTGATTAATTTTTCAAGAAGGTGACAAGTAGGTAGTTGTAGTTTTTCATTTTTCTTTATTATTAGTTTCATTAAAATTATTGAAGCAATAGGCCACATTGTTTTTTAATATGAATCAGTATTATTTAAACTAAGCTCTTTTGTTTTTAATATACTTCGATTCCATAAAGGGCAAAAAATAATGCAGTTTTGAATTTTAGTCTTCTTTTGAAGTTATCCCACTAACTTCCCACTGAAACACAAGCCTGCTTAATGGTCAAACTGGTTCTGAACATTTTCATTTGGTTTTATTTTTATTGTTACTAATTTTTTTTTCTACCACTATCATTGAAAGTAGGCTTTTCCTGCTGTTAGTTGAGAACAGAAGGTTGATATTTGCCGCTGAGCGAGTAGAAAATAATTGCTCATCGCTGAGCGGAAAGCGAGTTTCTTTGATAGGGCACAAAAATAGACAATTTAACATCTCTTTGGAAATAGTATAAAATGGCTAACTAGGGAATGGAATCGCTCAGAACGACAGCAAAAGTTTATACAGAGAATAGGGAAACTTTAAGTATTTTAGTCTGTCGTAAAAAAATCCAGTGCGTGTCTCGGGCGGAAAGTGTGTGACTTAGGCAGAAGTAAGTTTCTATGCTCAAGCGAAAAAGTACTACTTTCCACTTTAGTTACATAAATAGTTATATTAAATGCCTTCTTGAATTATTACATCTATTACCATTAATCAATAAATTAAGATATACAAGTACTTACTTGGTTGAGTCATGGTGTCCATGATGTGAATCACTATCTTTGTCATCACATAATATTTGGCTGAAACCGAAACAAATTAGTAAAACCGACAAACTTCTTTATCTTTGGCCTACACAAGCGAGACCAACAGGAACAAATAACAGTAACAATAAAACAACAAAATAAAAAACAAAATGTCTTAATAATGTGATATACACTGTATGTTTGTGGATGTGATTTTGCGAATTAGCACAGAAAGGAGAGTAAAATCATGCGTAAAAGCAAACAGCATCTGAAGCTTTTGCAAAACTCATTCAAAAATATTATTAAAAAATTATTCGTTCACTAAATAAACTTTTAAATATTGCAAAAATAAAGGAGAGCTATTTTAGAGAAACAAAGTTTAAAATGAGGATTTGCAAAAGTAAGAAATTAGAAAAGATGTGTACAGAGAATGCGGGGATTTCAGGTTAGGGCAGGGACTTACTTCACTCCAAGTTTTGTGGCAACCCTGCGCCATGGCGAATAGCAGAGCTGGCTCCTCCTATAGGGGAGGGACAGGGAACACGCAACAAATTAGCCACACACCCAACTCAGCAAGTTACCGTAACAAAATATATCCCACCCCCACATTCATGATTAAGTCAAATATTTTAAACCAAACTTTCGAAGAAATACAAAAGAATATTTTGGGTGGTAACAGTAAAACTGTAGCAATCACAAATTTAAGAATAGTTTTTAACTTTTGTTTTTTATGAGATTATTAATACGTTTGCTGTAATACAGATCCGTGTCATCAAACCACTTGCACGTGTGCGCTAGAATTGTATTTGTATATAAAGCAGTTGTCACTCTCAGTGCGAGCCTGATAATATTTGACTTTACTACAAACAAATGTAACACTGACGGTCACATGAGTTAATTGGATACAGCGATATGCTGGTGACATGGATTTATATCACAGAATTTAGTTAGGATAATTAGTAAACAGCGGACAATGTGTATTTTTAACCTTGAATATGAACTCAACTACCTTAAGCCAGCGACGTGCTGGTAAGCGCCACTCGAGTCTATAATTTTCGCAATAATTCAAGAGAATTGCATGAACATATATAAACGATGCTAGCTGACCACTCTGGTCTAGTATAAAGTAAATATTCTGAAAGCAAATAAGGAATAAGGTGACATAATAACTGCGATTCAAGATGTTTTAAAATATGCCATGAGTTCCGAAAGCACGTAGTGATCTTCTAAAAGAGTGGGTGGAACCTTATGGGTTGGTAATAGAAATTAAAAGTGACACAGAAATTTATTGCAATAAATGTTGCATGCTATTAAAATGTATGCGTTCTACACGTAAATACCCAAGAACACATTAACGAGTACAAAAATACGTTCAGTGATGAATTATGCAAAGCATTTGCAGCCGCCAATATACCCTTAAAAAAACTTCAAAATCCAATATTAAGTTTTTAAAGAAGTAGAAAAGTACATACAAAAGAAGATACCAGACGAATCCTCATTGCGAAAATATTCAGTTGCCAGAGTTTACCAAAAAGTACAGAGTGAAATAAAAAATTGTCTAGAAAATAAATACGTCTGGTTAAGCATAGATGAAACAACAGATGACATGGGACGATGCGTAGTAAATGTCATAGTGGGAGCATTAGAACAAACTGGACCTACTCAACCATTTTTATTAGCAACTCGATTTTTTACGAAATTAATGCCAATTTGATCACTACAGTTGTATCAGAGAGTGTCCAAACTATATTTTCGAATTCAGCAACGCAACAGCAAACAGTCTTGTTATTAGTTACAGATGTGGCTGCATATATGCTTAAAGCAGGAAAGCAATTAAAAAATATATCCAAATATGCTTCATATTACATGTTTACCACACACATTACATCGAATTTGTGAATTTCTTCATAAGCCGAATGAAAAAAGTTTTTTTTGGAGGTTCGGTCCCAAGTCGCCCACTACAGAGCATTATGTCCTCAATTACCTCTTCCTCCTCAACCAGTAATTATGCACTGGGGAACTTGGTTAGATTCAGTTTGTTTTTATGCAGATAATTTTACCTCCATTAAACAAACCATTTTAACTTTGAAAGAAGACGCATGGATTGTTCGGGAATGTAAGTCAATAGTGTCTACTGTTTCTTTAGAACAGCAGTTGCAATTTATTAAAGAAAACTTTAGTATATTAAGTAAATCTATTAAAGAATTGGAAGAACGCAATATTAGTTTATCGACTGCAATAGCATAAGTAAATAACACAATTCTGCAAATAAAAGCTATTCCTGATGGAGATTTTCGGCAACGCCTATCACAGAAGATTGATAGCATTTTCGAGAAAAATTCTGATATTAAAATATTAATACAGTTTGCCACACATACTTACACCCCTTCCACTCCGCAAGCTAATCTATCATCGTTTTATACCTATGCGCCAGTAACAAGTTGCGATGTGGAATGTTCGTTCTCTGCATACAAGAACATTCTTACCAGAAAACGTCATCAGTTCACGGGAAGAATTCGATTCATTCTAAATAGAATAGGCACTTGACAGATGTTGCCAAATGTACATAAATTTACATTATTCTCCCTTAACTTTCCTTGCCCTGAAAATTATCTTCAAAATGTAAATCGAAAGTATGAAATTTGATATTTTCTAATTGAAACACATGAAAGTGAGCTAAAATATTTTTAGTCTATTTTTACTGTTATTTACCCACACAACACCCCTATACATTCCACTTTCCTGTTAGTTTGTTGGATTATTAATATTATTATTTATTCGTGCATTATTTTATTGCTCACAAATGCCTCATATAACAGTTCTATTTAAGTCACCACCAAAAAAAAAAAAACTACAAAAATCGAGAAGTGCCTATTCTGGATATGTATCATTGTTTTTATGATATAGTTTTATACACATGCCGATGTATCAAATACTTAGGTGCATTTTGCACTTTTTATTGAAGAATGTCCATCGTCGACGCCTATGAGAGAAGATACCAGACGAACTTCATTCATTCCTTGTCTCTACCATTAAAACTTCGCCAGTAAGAACGCTTGCCGTATGCATGTTTAAAACGACGAGAGATGCTTTGCGTGCCACATTTTGTTGGTATTAAATTGATGTACTTTAAAACATTTTTTTTGCCATTAGTATTAGCTTGCGTGATTATATATGCGCACCAGAAGGCGAAATCAGATTAATGAATTACATATGACATACATAACAATTATATATAACATAGTTTATACATTTGTATTTGTTTATTGCGCGCACAACTCTACACAGGCTTTCACAGATTCGTTTTAATGTCAAAGATTAAAAATACACATTGTCCGCTCTTTAATAATTAGTAACTCTGAAAATCTGTCTATAGTACCGAACTGTTTACTTATGTCTATCACATCACATAAATATTCCCATATTTCCACTGTTGTATTTTGGAAACAATTTTTCATATGTATGTTTGTTTATACAGGGTGATTCATCTGAAGACTAGTCTGCCATGTAAAAAACCACTTGTAAAATATCAATCCAATCTGAGCTTATTCATTCTATATTTTTGTGTCCTAATTCCCAATGTGGCGCCAATGGAGTAATTGTTCCGACGAGCAGACGACAGCCTGACATACGCAACAGCTGTGAGGAGAATGCGCTTGTCACATAACTCAGTTCAGTGTTAAATGCAGATGTGAGCAATCTTTCGAGTCTTGTGGCTTATAATTCTTGTTATTGCAGTGTGAACGTAGGAGTATTGTGACAATAATCAGGAACGCTGCAATGAACAAAAATCTATGACTATTATTAATTCCATGATTTATTTTGTGATGGAGTGCAGTGCATTTTCAAGATGGTACCCGAGTCTCATAGGCAGCACATCCATAGGGATACTTCAGGTCCATAATTTGTTTTATTGCCTTCCTTTCTGCATGTTTTAATAAATATCTCTTGGTGGGGACACCTCACTATTTTATTTTGGCCTACACCAGATGAATCACTCTGTATATAGGGCATACAGTTTGTTCCAACAAAATATTTCTAACTGCTACACGAACTCTCATATTTTTCATGATATATACATTATGGTTATAAACAAATATTTTAATTCCGTTTCATGAAAAACAATAATTAAATAAGGGATTCATGATTCATATTATTAGCTTGTTTTTAAGTTATCAAATATCTAGGATGAAAGTACACATAATCATTGCTTTTCATGAAAAAAGGTCTCTTATTTTTTGTTTCCTTATCTGTTACCTTCTAAACTAAACTCTATTATTTTCTATTTTTTTTTTTATTTAAACCACCCAAGACATCAAATAAAAAATAAATATCTCATATTCTAATAGCAATCTCACATACAAATTAAATTATCTAATGTTTTTGTACAGAGATTGCTATGGTCTTCCCATTTTAAAATAAATTCCGCCATAAATACAAAAAACAAATTAAAACATATAACAACAGATAATTCAACTAATTACCACGACACCCTATCGCACTATGTAAGCATTAAATAACCTTTTTTCTTAATCAGGATTATGGAACATTCTAACAAAATTTGGTTAGATATTATTTAAGATAAATACCCCTCGTTTATCTCTCGTACATTTCGCTTCTGCTGCAGAATTTGGTTCTGAATAACTTTCAATTAAAAAGTTTGTGGAGTCTTAAGGTTATTTAATGAAAAACAATCAAAAATATGGCGATAATAAGCTATGAAGCTAGGCAACACAATATTACAACATCTAACAGAGTGTTCAAAGCCAAGCAAAGGATAGTAAAGTAGGGATAAGAAAGAGTCAAGTAATAAGTATTTGTGTAACATGTAACAGATAACAAGGTTTTTATATAATACTCAAGAATTTACCACAGTAGTTTCAAATGAACTAACACGTTTAAACAAATGGCTATTTAGAATTGTTGTGACAGAGTTAACATTTTATTAAAACAAAGACTTTAAAAAATACATATTTTAGTGATGTATAAATATATACTATAATCTAATTAACTTTAGAAATAATTTGTTCATATTGTATAGGTACTTAGGATGTACGAGGCAAGTTTAGTGAAGTTGGATGTAATTTGCACAGTCAATCTGTATATATGCTAAATCCTTCTAGTTCAAATAGTTGAACAGTCAGGATTAATGATTCATCCAGTTAGACCTCATTCGGCATTATCTAAGTAACCTAAAAACCTTAAAAAAAACTTAATTTTTTCCCAAAATGGTATCATATTTAATAAAATTTAAATATATCAAATATTAGTGTATCTTGCTAAATTTGTGTTTGTGCTTAGTTGCATTTAAATACAGGGTGATTCAAGAGTAAATTTCAGTTTTCAAATGTGTCTTGCATAAACGTCATAAAGGTTGTAGGGAGGGTACCGCTGCTGGCATGTAGTGAACGCATGCGGATTTTCAGTAAAACAGTGGTTGTGAGTGAAACGTGCGCACATGATAGAGGCATTCTTTAAAGCGAACATTCCCTACACAGTGGCAAGGCAACGTTTTTGTACCCACCATAATATTAGCCGCTTAACTGATGCATCGTCCACAAACTTACAACTTGTGAAATCGTGGGTGTAATCGATTCCAGGAAATAGGTTCTGCAGTAAATCACAAGCACCCGGGGCAAAGTACACCAAAACGGCAGGAAGCATTCGGGTACAAATACTATCTCCTTACCACTGTGTAGGAATTGTTCGGTTTAAAGAACGCCTCTATCCACGAACGCATGTTGCTCCTCCGACCACTGCTCCATGTTTACTGATAATCCGCATCGTTTGCTATGTGCCAGCAGCGGTACTATCCTACCCCCCCTCTTCAACTTTTATGACGCTTCCACAGAGCACGATTGAAAACTGAAATTTACCCATTACAAGTACATCCATTTTATATATGAGACCTATAGATGCAAATTTTGTTGAAATAAAAAAAATTTTATTTTTTTCCCAAAAAAGGGACAATAAAAAACACATAAAAAATTTCATAAATTTTAAAAAAGATGAGGTATATATAGCTAGATTAGTAGTTTAGTAATTCATACTCAAAATTCACCATTATCCATAAAAAGTTTCCCATTTAGACACAAAACCCGACAACTGCAGCATTTGTTCAAACACAAACTATGCCCAAATAATTATGACCAATACGTATGCTGTTCAGTGTCACATGGTTTGCTTATTGGTTTTCAGTTAATTTCACATTTTACATTTTACTTTTATTCCTGTTTTTGATGGTGTAAATTAGAGATGTGGGGTAATGTCCTTTGGAAAAGTCCATCAGACATTGTCTGGAAAAATCGACTAATCTGAGACACTTTTCAACGTGGAAAAGACGGCATGCGTATAATTCTCGTAAACAGCCCTTGTAAAATTTTAGCAGGGTTGCCAAAATGTACAATTTATAGCACATTCAAGGAAATGCATATCTTTTTTGATGATATTAAAAGGATTATTGGATAAATATATAACTGTGGATTATTGCAATTAATAAGTTAATATGTTATTTAATATTAAAAACATTAACCTTAATAATAAACCCTGAAAGAGGTTAGACACTTATGACAAACTGGCAACACATGCCAACATTTCAAACTAAAAGACTAAGAACAATAATATATTTTTTGATTATATGTTGAAATTATGTAATACAGTAAAAGTCAAAGTTATGACAAGAACATCGAAAATATTTTTGCAGATTAAGAAATAGGAATTAAAATGGTGGGTTTATCACAACTTATTTATTTCACTTTATTTATTTAGGTTTAAGGATTATATCTAATTGGTTGTACCCTTAAGACTATCGACAAAAAATAAACCTACCTATTTACATTATACCATGCCGAAGAGAATTAAGTATATTCTGAGCGAACAACAGTGAACAACAGCAAACAGAACTGTGAGCAACCCCTCCTGTTCCCACTTCCTACCTTGCCCTCACCATGTTGGGGCATCAACACACTGTGATTACCATTGGAATGCTGTATCTATTTTTATCAATAGTTTAAATTTGTACCAATTGCAGTCTCCAATATATTTTTTATTTTTAGGGTTAGGTTTAACTGTTCTAACTAGTCTGGGGAAAGCGTATCTCAATTTTATTTTTCCATGAAACCTACATCTCTGGTGTAAATATTGAAATATGAGGTTTATGAAAATTTTAGCCATCAAAAGTAGAAAAAATTATAACTGCAATTTGCTGCTAAGTTACAAAAATTCATCTACAAATTCCACCACGTCGGTTATTAAATATTTATTTTTAATTCGGTCCGACAACTATGATTATGAAATGCTACTGTTGTCACAAAAAATCAATAGTTATTATAATATAGTAGGGATGTCGATCGTGTACCAATATTTCCAAAAATCGATTTTACGAAAAAAAAAAATCGATATTTTGAAATAGCAAAAATATATTTTTTTCGATCTTATTGGTAAAAAGAATCTTTCTCCCAATTTTTCAATTTCTGTGCATAATAATTAACATATATTATGAAAATAGACACTAAACTTACTTTTTAAATCAATTTTAATTAGCAAATAAAGATTTAGTATGACATGAATTTCAAATATGCCTGTTGGTGAATTAAAGCGCGATCGCAAATAAAAGCAGGCAGTCACTCGCGCAGCCATTAGTCATTGGTTATGTAATATAACTATAATATTAATTACTCAGTTCAATTTCAAATAATCACGTTCTGTATGTATGTAAAACAGAACAAAAATATCGCAGATCGATATTTGATGGATTGGTTTTTTCAAGTCTGATTTTATCGTGGATCGATTTTTTTACTCTCATCTAAATAAATCCATGAAATCGATCATTTTTGGAAAGATCGTCATACCTATAATATGGCAGTTTTGTACTCAATATCAGGCATATTGTGTTATGTACAGCTTTTTCTTGATTATCTGAAATTGCACTTGAAGTGAATCGGAAGAGTGGTATCTTATATAAGATCCTATTTCCCAAAGTGTTATAATGAAACAACAATAATTAGTATGACATACTATTAAATGATTAAATAGGATGTTGATGTACAGTTAGTTAACGAGATAAGACACTCTCTCGCGTCAGAAGTTGTTTACTAACTGCTATCCCCTGGGAAGTGAATACTTTTGGATCATATTCATTCTGTAAGTTGTAAATTTTTTAGATGAATTTAAAATGGGTACAAAAGGTATATAAAAGATGTATTAATGAAAACACATTCCACATTCTTCATTTTGGAATCAACTGAATAAAGATACTGTTTTTAAATAGCTTGCTAAAAGTATATATACAGTTCATTGCAGAATAAGAAATATAAAACAACGCCATAAAATCGCCAACAAAATACCACTTGATATTATTTATCACATTCTCCATAAATAATAAACATATTCAAAATGTCTTCGTGGGTGTAATTTAAACGCGGTGGCATTTTTTGACATAAGAGAATGACTGACATTACTGATTGTTTCTAATCATGGCTTATTTGATCAAATTTTTACTAAAAATTCTTGAATTTCCAAGAAAATCGCAAATATTTAAAAAAGTTGTAACTTAAACCCCCACAATGCTTATATAAAAAAAAAAATTATACATAACTTGATGTAAAAAATACAGGGTGTTCCATTTGACTTGAGCAAGTTTTTGCGGTTTGAAGTTTACAAAATGTAACATCAAAAATGGTATACTTGAATACAATTATTGCTATTAGTTGCCTAAGTTTGGACGTAAAGTTATTGACGGCACATTCGTTTTTATTTTTGAAATTATACAAATAGTTGAAAAATCGAATTAATGTGATACACCGACAACTAGATAAATTTTCCCAATTTGATGAACTTTTTGTTATTTGAACTTTAAGACTGTTTTTCTCGATTTTTGCAAATAATAACATATTGAACATTTTATACGGTCGGAACCGGATAAAAACTACTACAAAAATCAATAATAAAAAATACAGGTTATTTAAAAAAAAATGATGACGTCATAACTTAAAAAATAAATGACATAAGAAACTGAAAATAGACTGAAAATATTTGTTGAAGATAAAATCGCTATACCCCTTCGAGATTTTTTTTCAAAAAATTAATATCAACGGAATTACTGAATTTATGCGTTACTTAATTTCCACACTGTATAATAACGCACTTAAACAATTGTCAGTTATTCAAAATTACATTCTAAAAGTAATATATCAAAAAAAATAAAAGATATCCAACAAATCCGTTATATTCTGCTTAAATTTGTAATGTTCGTACCTTATATATTCTTACCACTTGCATATACTTTCACAAAATGACAATTTGAGAAGTAATATTTCACATAATTATGACACAACAAGTATATCAAATAAACACATTAAAATTCAGAGTAGCAATAGTAACTTAAATCAACGTTTTATATCTTATCTCGCTCCTAAATGTTATAACTTGCTTCTTATGCAAATAAAACTAATTAAAAATGTAAAACATTTTTGTATTAAATGTAAAATATTTATAGTTGATAATTTTGATATGTTCATAAAATTATTATAAAGTTTAAGATATTTAAGATGATTCCTTTTATATTTAGTTTTTTTTTCTTTTTTTTTTTATTTTTTTACTACTAGTCGATAATTTTAATCTTTATTTTAGAATGTAAGATTGCACATATAAGTCCTGATGGCTTAGGTGCATATATAAAATTCTGTTTATACGTAAACATTTCTATTTATTGTTGAAACAAAATGCTTATAATGTATTGAACATTTTATCAATTAATAAATAAAATAATCTTTCCTCTGCTAATAGGCGGCATCCTTTGAGAGTTTCTATATTTCTTATATCTCTGCACTGACCTATCTGTATCGTAGTATTTAAATTAAAATAGGCGCAAGGGATGAGCTAGTTACATTTCCGTTACAACATTACACTCACATTTAAAACGTGTAATCAAAAATACATATTTTCTCTCAAAATAAAGACATAAAAATCACAATGTGTATTTAAATGACAATATGTGAGAAGCATAGTAAAATGATCTGATTAAGTGTTAGATTACATTTTGATTGGACACTCATTTGGGGAAAAAATTATGTACTATTTAAAAAATAAACTAAACCAAATACAAAATGCATTTTTGCTGTTTCAGTAAAATTTTAAATGATCTTTAATAGAGGATCAAAGAATACCTTTAGCTTTATAATTAAAAAAAATAATTTTTCAGCTTGTTAGAAATTTGAAATTACTAATTTATGATCTGCATCTTTGCATATATCACAAAGAAAATTTGTAAAAATAAAGTATTAAATAAATACATATGCAAATGTTAACTCAATACAATTATGTCACAAGAAATTTAAAGAACTAAAGTAAAGAGAACAATATGCAGGACTTTTCAGTCGAGTTTCAGTAAAATACTTTCAATAGAGAGTTCTGAGACTTTTTTAAAAACATGCCAATTGCCAACACTACTAAAAAATCTAAATCAGTACTCATCTAAACAACATAAATTTCAAATTTCCTACACAATTAACAAAAATACATTAATTTTTCGTTTTTTGAACAACAATTATCTTGTCAAATTTCTTACCCTGATAAAATATAATATATATATAATAAATTATGTTAATTAGTATTTTATAACTGTAAATAATGTATGACCTACCTAGTTGTACTATTTTGCGAGCCAGGCAGTGAGGCAGATCCTAGCTTCGAAATAGAATTTTTTGCATTGGTTAGAGGCGCTGCAAATCCTGATAACTTACTTGTACTCTAAAAAAAATACATATGCATTTTTTTTGCTTTTTTTAATAAAATCAAACGTGTCTAATTGTTAATGTTAATACTGTCTTTTCTTTTTTTTTCAAATTATACCTAATTTTTTACATCTAAACATAAATACCTTTGCACTTTTTATTTTAATACATTCTTGTATATTGTCTTTACATGTATTTTGGTGTACGGTTGTACCACAGCCTACAATAAAAAAAAAATATATTTAAAAAAATTACACATTTAAACAATTTAAGGTTAGAAATAAAATAAAAATTTATCTACATTTATAGTTTAAACTGAATGTGTATGTCAATATGACAATTAACCAGTTAATTATGATTTTAAAAATGAGACGAGTTTCAAAATGTTATAAGCTTTGACCTGCATATGCGCAGAGGTATAACTCTGGCCGTCGGTTCAGTTACACTACGTCCTATAAACATTAGATTCCATCCCTGACTATGTAACGAGGCATATGGTAGGTCTCTGAGTTAGCGTTTTCAAAATCTACATATACCACGGAATAAGCTCTGTCTTTTGTGCATTTCACGGATCATAAGATTTTGAAACACCTCTAATAGCCTATTAATTAAGCAAATTATTAACCAGTGATTAGTTTGTTTTTTTTTTTTTGTAGATTTGTCCCCAGTAAATGCCTCAATTTTATACCAAATACCATAATTCAATTTTATCGTTATTACAGATTTTTGCAAAAAATTTTTAAATTTTTTAATTGGATGTTGAACTAAAAACCACAACACTTTTAAATGATTAGGCGAATCCTGGTAGCAAATAAGATGTATTAGATTTATTCAATTCTAAAAGTCATTAGGCTTAACAAATCAAAAACATTCTGTACAGAAGGCTGGAAAGCTTCTTTAGATATGTACGATGTATGTGTATGTATATAGTTTATTTAGCAACTTACTATTTACAATCAATACGCTGAGCATATAACATTTGTATAAAAAATATATTCTTCTTAAACAAAAAAAATATATTCTTCTTAAACAAAAAAAATCTTTTTATCAAATGAGTTTTCTTCTTTTCAAATGAATTTTCTTAAAGTAGCGTTTATGACTGAACTAACATGTTCGACAACAACTGCTGCCTGAATGAATTCTAGTGTTCTTAATAAATTTGAAGCGAATTTATCACACTTAAATCCCTAATATCAATCACTGTGAATAATCAAATTTCCTTGGAATTTTGCCACATATATTTATTTTTTAAAATCTACCAGGGTACGTTTTTTTTTTTAAATTTATTACTTCTTTACTATTGGCAATGATTTTGGAATTTTTTGGTAATAATAAAATACCTTTAGCCAATAAGTTTAGGTTATGACCACTACAAGCAAATGCTACTATAAAAGGGGATATTTCTTCTTTAATAAATTTCACGCACTGCACATGTTTGTATCTGTAATCAATCACAACTTGTTACCTTGTTAGAACCAACTTCTATAACATCTGACAAAACATTAAATATGTATTCACTAGTAAATTGCTCTGAGCTAACAATACTTTTGAAAAAAAACAAGTCTAGAAGTAGCAAATAATATCGAAGGTATCATATCAGAAGGACGTATAATCATAGCACTTACATTGGAGTTCACGCCCTCCTGATATGATGACCTCGATATATTAATTATTGGACTCCCACTGACATCTGTTCATCCACCTGACATTAAGGTCAAGTAAAATAGGAATTTTATATTTTTCAATTCTTCTACAACTAACTTTTGTATCAAATTGTATTCTTTATCAGGCAATTTATTTGCCAAATCCCACATAGATGGCAAAATTTACCAACTGGTTAATTCTGAACACAATTAACCACTGATTAATTAATGCTAATTTTAGTCAATAATAATAACCAAATGTTCAGTATTTAACCTAATTAATACCTATAGATTTTTATATTTTATACTGACACTCTTGTCTGAATGTGCTAGTATAAAAGTTTTATATAATATAATGAATCAAAAGCAACACTTCCAATACATTTTATTGTAGAAACTATTAAAACAATTACTCAGTCTAGGAGCAAGAACTGCATTGAATTAAATAACAGTATTCTTAGTATTAGAAACAAAACAATATTGAAATTGAAAAAGGAAAATTTTCACTCAAGAAATGATTTCTTCCAGTTACAATACAAAAAATGAAAATTCCTAGTCCGACATATATCTACTTTCATTCTTCTGAACTCTTCAGGGGCTAGTCGGCGTATAAATTATTTATAAAAATATTTAAATTAGATAATTCAAAATATAAACATTTTTCATATTAGATTAAGTTATATATCATAAATGTCATGATTACTGAAGTTACAATAATTAATCTAGATGTTGTCTTTCAATTTACGGTGTCAAAATAAATATGACAAATGTTCATATTTTGAATTATCTAATTTAAACATTTTTATAAATAATTTATACGGACTAGCCCCCTGAAGAGAGAGAGAGAATGAAAGTAAATATATATCGGTCTAGGGGTTTTCGTTTTTTTTGTATTGTAAAGGAGGAAATCATTTCTTGAGTGTAAAAATTTTCTTTTTTGGTGAGTTAATATTTTTTTAATCTCAATATTTTTTTTGATTTTAATACTAAGAACACTGTTAGTCAATACCAGTTCTTGGTCCTAGATTAAGTAGTTGTTTTAATAGTTTCTATGATGAAATGTATTGGGTATTGTCTTTGATTCATTATATGCCTAAAACTCTTATACTAGCACATTCAGATAAGAGTGTCAGAAGGATCTGTGTTACTTAAATATTATTAATAGCGTCTGCCTACGGATTTGGACCCTTAAGTGAAGATACAGTAAACAAAAATATGCAAAAAATCGGAAATTTTCCGTAGAATTCAATAAACCAAAATACAAACAACTGGCACCTCGGGGGCCCATAGTAAATTGGGCCCAAAGTTGGCCAAAAACGGTTTTTTCCATTTTACTCTGTCATAGTGCCATAAAATGAAAAAAGTTTTATACAAAAGTTGTAGAACTATTAAACACGGATCGATCTGTGGAAATCCGATGTCAAAAAATTCAAAAATAAATTATTTATTTGAAAAAAACCCGTTAAAAATCGCGTTTTTTTGAAACGCTCATATCTTCGTGAAAACAAATCATTTTTTCACGAAACTTGGTAAAAGTGTAGCTCCATACTAACTAAAAAAGATCGTTTTCAAAAAATTTAAAAATGTTATAAACATTTTGCAAAATTGATTTTTTCGATAAAATCACGTTTTTTTAAAATCTCGATAGCTCATACACGCTTTCATATTTCCAGTCAATTTTGAGCTTGAAATTTGCTTGAAATGTTGTACTAATATGGTTATTTATTGCGCACTTTTTAAATTGATCGGTAATATGCGAAAAATCGGTTGAAAAATCGGTTTTTTTTTTAACAACAAAAAAATCAATTTCTTTTCAAGAAAAAAAATTTTTTTTTCTTTTTTTGTTAGCAGCATTGAATAGCTGGTATTTTTTTTATAAATTTACAAAAAAAAAATTTTTATCTACGACCCTTTTGAGCCGATAATTTTTTTTTTTTGAAAAAATCTAGTGACACTATCTTTTAATATTAAGGGCTGAAATTTACAGTTTGTAGTTCAATACTTGTATTTTACATAAAAAAATACTACAATGACATATTCGCTCTCTATTCTTTGGAAATTTAATGGCAAGCGGAGCACACCCCGGCTCATACGTTCGTTCGCTCGAGTGGTGTCGTGGAGGTGCGGGACGCTGTTAACGTGGATACATCTGTAAAACTGTATGCTCTTATCATACGTACCGTATCGTAGTTTCAACTGCACACAGAGCGTTCATACGGTTATGTCTCTTGAACGTTATGTTGATTCTTAAAGACATATGAGTTGACAGGTAAATAATAATTGTAAAGCAACATTTTTAGTATAAAAATAAAATATTTATTTTACATGAAAGTTCAAAATATTGACAGTGAATATAAACGTGTACAGTACTTAATTGATCCGTAGTTTTTTTATCGGAGACCCCTCCCCCCCCTCCTCGTTGTCACTGGTACGTTCTTCGCTGTATGCAGCGAGTACGGAAGAGTCGGCTTCGCTTTCGATCTCATCATCATCATGGACATTGGTCTGTGATTCATCCATCACCATGCAAGACTCATTAAATATATCTTCGTCCAAGTCGTCATCAAGAGCATCTGCCTCCATCGTAGTTATTTCTATATTAGTGCAATTTTCTTGATTGCATGTCAAGCACATGCTTGAACACTTCAAACCATGCCTCCTGCAGCTACAGATCTTCGTTTTACATCCGCTTCCGCATCTGCAGGCTATCGTTTTAACGATTTCGTCTGGAACCAGCTGATTTTTCAACCGATTTTTCGCATATTACCGATCAATTTAAAAGCGCGCAATAAATAACCATGTTAGTACAACATTTCAAGCAAATTTTAAGCTCAAAATTGACTAGAAATATGAAAGCGTGTATGAGCTATCGAGATTTTAAAAAAACGTGATTTTTTTCGAAAAAAATCAATTTTTGCAAAATGTTTATAACATTTTTAAATTTTTTGAAAACGATCTTTTTTAGTTAGTAGGGAGCTACACTTTTACCAAGTTTCGTGAAAAAAAATGATTTGTTTTCACGAAGATATGAGCGTTTCAAAAAAACGCGATTTTTAACGGTTTTTTTTCAAATAAATAATTTCTTTTTGAAATTTTTGACATCGGATTTCCACAGATCGATCCGTATTTAATAGTTCTACAACTTTTGTATAAAACTTTTTTTCATTTTATGGCACCATGACAGAGTAAAATGGATAAAACCGTTTTTGGCCAATTTTGGGCCCAATTTACTATGGGCCCCGAGGTGCCAGTTGTTTGTATTTTGGTTTATTGAATTCTACGGAAAATTTCCGATTTTTTACATATTTTTGTTGACTGTATCTCCGAAGTGAAAAATTAACATGGGGCCAAAAATAGGCAGACTGCACTATAATTAGATGGAAATAAACTCTTACCTTAGTTTAAACAAAATAAATTAATTTTAAGGCTTGACATCATTTCCAAAATAGAACACAAAATATAAATAAAAAAACATTTTACACATAAATATAAACAAACACTTAAACATACAACATCCAACTAGTGTACGAAACAAAAAAAAAAAGCATGTTTAGTGTACCAAAAATGAGGAGCAGCCAAAATTCCAGAAAAATATGTCATACTGTGTAACTTGTAAAAATATCCTTTTTTACAGTGGATTTTATTGTTTTTATAATTTTAAAACAAACATTAATATGTAATTTTTCTCTTTATATGTCACAATTGCTTTTAAATCATACCTTCCATCTCACTGCTCCATACAGTTTTATTTGTTTAACAGGTCTTTAAAAAAAAAAAAAAAAAGCAAAACACTTACTTTCACAGTATAGGGCAGGTTTATTGCTTAAAGGTTTGGTGCACACATCACAAATTTGAGAAGTACCATAACAGCCTGATACCCACTGGTGGGTAATTTTTTTGGTTTTATCCTGAAATATCAATTGTTTATGAAAACATTTTAACAAACAATATTTCTTAAGCATACCTTCTTCTTCCTAAAAAAAACAAGCTCCCTCTTTTTCGCCTCTTTTCTGAATGGCGATCATAGGGAACACTGAAAAAAAATCAGATGAAATTATGAAAACATTAGAAAATGCTAAATATTTCAAAAAATGATAGAGATAATATTAGTGTTTTAAACTTGTATGTAACTACCGAGGTAACTACAAAGAGATCAACAAAAAAACAGGTTCAAGGGCATCTATGAATGTTTGAATGCATGTTATTGATTAGAGTATTAATACTGTGATATTGTTATGCCAGATTGAAATGTCAGGTACTGTCAAAGTATCAAATGAACTGGTTAAGGATTTTCTGAAAATTTAAACACACCGTGTCATATAAACAGGCTGCCTAAATTTGTGGTGAATTGCATTCATAAATAAGTGCTGTAAGTGCTGTTATAGCATTTGTGACACCACTGCATAGGCCAACATTATGACCAGCTCTAATTATAACTTTTTTTAAAGTATCCCTTGAAGCTGACGTTTTGTACATATCAGAAGTACTTTAACACAGAGTTCAAATTAATAATTTATAAGGGTGTTTCAATAAGAGGCAATATTTTAAGGTTCAATAAACCATGGTTTTTTGTAGCAAATTATTGAATTATTTATTGAGTTATAATGTAGATTTGGGAGTTATGTATGGAACAACACATCTGGTATATGGCCGTCACGGCTTTGCTGGCACATGCGTAGTCTTTTGCTGAAATTTTGAATAATGGTTTAGTTTTGTATTTTGTTGATATAGCCTCTAATTTCGACCTTCAATGCTTCGGTGGTCGCGGGTTTTTTGGTATAAACCTATGACTTCAGATAACCCCACAGCCAAAAGTTCAAAGGTGTTAAATCGCAAAGCATGGCGGTCAATTCTGGTCACCAAACCGAGAGATGACACGGCCAGGAAAAGACTCGTGCAAAACCGTCAATGTTTCACAGGCGGTAAGGCAAGTGGCACCATCCTGCTGAAACCACATGTCGAGAGCAATATCTTCCAATTGAGACACAAAAACTGGGTTATCATAGCACGATAACGTTCGCCATTCACTGTTACTGCATTACTTGCCTCGTATTCGAAGAAAAATGACCCAATGATTCCTCCAGACTACAATTCACACCAAACAGTGACAAGTTTTGGATGCATTGCTTTTTTATGAATCATTTGTGGATTTTCTGATCCCCAAATGTGGCAGTTTTGCCTATTAATGAAGCCATCGAGATGAAAATGGGCCTCATCACTAAAAATAATTGGTATCGCAATATATTGACAGATTTCTTTTATAGTTGTATAGTTGTAGTAATTCCATCTATTTCCGGCGATTTTTTGTTTTTTTGCTCATTAATAATTTTTTATAATTTCCATAGGAGTGGTTGCATACAAAAATACTGAATTTTGTTTTTCTGTTTCGTAATGTTTATTCGACTTTGGATTGATTTTTTTCGCAAGAGACTTTCCAATATTACTAAAGAAAGAGTTAAAGATATTGGCCTTTTCATCATCACTTTTCACTTTTTTGCCTTCGGCATTTTTAATACTAGATATATTTGATTTGCTTTTAATTCCGCAAAATTCATTTGTCACCTCCCATAAATTTTTTGGAGAAAATTTATTACTACCACCTTATTCGTGAAATATTTTGTTTTCTCTTTTTTAATTAAATTGTTTAAGTCGTTACGATACTTTTTATATTCATTTCTTATTTCCGTATTATCAGGATTATTTTTTACTTCAATGTACATACATATCTCTTTTATTTATATATTTAATAAGTTTTTCTGTGATCCAATTTTTTCTTTTTTTTATCTTTATGTTTAATTCTCACAATTTTTGTGCATGCTTTAACCTCATTTTTTATTATAGCAATAAAAGTATTTGTAGCACTTTCCAGACTTTTATTATCCAAGTTTTCCCACGTTAAATGTTTAAGATTACTTTTTATTTTTTTATAATCAATGTACTTAATATGCTTTTGTGTCTTATTAAGTGAGTTTACTATTGCATTTTTTTAGAATTATTTGAATAGCAATTGTATAATGATAGTTATTTTTGATTTTATTATACAGGGCAACGATATCTCTTCTGCAGTGTTTTGTAAAGTTTTTATAAAGATATGATCAATGCAACTTCTGCTTCCATTTTCATTTCTTGTTATATCAATTATATAAGATTTAAAACCATGGGAATACAGAATGTTTAGATATTCTAGTGAAAAATCATCATGTAAGTTATGAATGTCTATGTTAATGTCACCTATTAATATGTTATAATTAGCTGTATTTTTATTACTGTCTTGTAGATACTGACCTAGAGAGGCATTAAATTATCTAGGACATGTTGAGGGGGGTCTGTAAATGGCTAATATATTTATATTATTTTTATTTATATTGAGTATATCAAGTTTTATAATATTTATATCATTGATTTTAATAATATTATAGTCATAATTTAATTCCTGTTTTATGTATATAATAACCCCATCATTTTTATTTATTGTTCCCTTGTTATAAATTAGTTGGTATACCTTTCAATATTAAACATATCTAACTCCTTATCTGCAAGATCAAAGGTTTCTGTGAAAACAATACATTCAAAATTAAATTCAAATTGTTCTAAGATTTTAAATTGATCTAAATTTTTTGGTACATTGCGCATATTATTGTAAATAATTTTAAAATTGTTGACACTATTATTAATTTTATAGACTTCATTACATTCACCAGCATTCGCTAAGATATAAGTTTCAATACTACTGTCATCATAGTCCCTGATATAATGTTTCATAGCAGCTCTAAGACTATCTATTTGTTTGATGGGCGTGTAGCTCGAGGTGTAGCTATTTGTGAGTTGTCTTCGTTGGTTTCGTGCCGCTGTTAATTTCCAGGAATTTCAGGTCTTGTTTTTGAGACTTATCTACTGAACGTTTTTTCTGAACATTATCCTCGGTTGTTGGTTTAAGCATGTGTGGCGACAGGATTTGCCTCTGGTGTGAGATGCAAATCTTTAGTGAGAATATGCTGAAGAGTAGCTGTTGTAACGTCCAATTCTTGTGCAAGATGACGAATCGACGTCCCTGGACTTTCGGCCACGCTCTCACGAACTACCGTGATGTTTTGTTGTGAACGACCTCTACGAGCTCGTGTCGTGTGTTTCACATCACAAACCGAACCAGTACTTTCGAATTTTTCGATTATTCTTTTCACACATTATTTCGACCGAAAATTGGACGCAGTTTATGTATCATGGCAATCAAACTTTCAGGACGCGTTGTTCTGTCGTGCAATGCTCCATGTTTACTAACTTCCATGTGGTTGTCTCTGCCCCCATCTGTCTCCTATCGACCTCGCATGACATGATCTTGTGACATCATGATAGCCAAACTGGCACGCAATTCAAATCTTGCGCTCTTATGGAAACACCTTTTATTAACTTGCAAACTGCAAATACTGATTTTTTAATTTTTAAATTTGAACAATTTGAATCAATTTAAACAAAAGTGCCACTAAGAGTTGATTTATGAAAAACCGATTTTTTTATAGAGATGGATCGGCCGGGAATACTCCTAAATGGGAATATTCCTTGTTTGGGAATATTCCAGAAGCGGGGTTTTGACCCAAAAGGAATATTCACTCAATATCTGAGGGAGATTTCAATGTTCTCAGAATAATCCCAGAACTTCCTGAATATTACCGATAATTTGAAATTACCGCAAAAATGTATAACCTAAAATAGTTGTTCTAGAACAAAATCTTTGTGTTCCTTAATCATTATCTCGAATTATCACAGAATAATAACACATTTTGATAAAACAACCTATATAAGTGAAGTAATTAACAAATACTTTATTGCTATTGATGCTTTTAGGATCAAGATTTCTCAGGCCAAAGAAAGCAGCTCTTGTAACAAAATGTAGTATTTGTTTATTGTCTAAAGTTTATTATTGTTTATTATTATTTATCTGTATATTTTTACATAAGTAGGGACTACATTTGTTAGATATTCTCCCGTTATATTTATTATAAATTATAAACATGTTCAATTTATATATTTTTATTTGTTTAATAATGAAATGTTAAAGTATGAAACAAAAATTCTGTTTGTTTTAAAGATTGTGTTTTTATGTATTTTTAATACAATTTGTTACAATTAACAAAAATATGACATATTTGGTATTACTAAGGAAAACGTTAGTAGAATCCATTTTAAAATTCCCCGGAGCATTGACAAAATTTGCGGAATTTTGGGAGGAATTTTATAGTTACATCAAAACTTCAGAAGTTTTGGGAAGAAATTATTTCAATAAACTGAAAACTCCGGGATAAACCCATCTCTATTTTCTTTTCGTTTAAAAAAATCGAATTTCCGCGATCTTCATAAATTCGATTTTTCCGTAGATCGATCGTCTTTCTATGAGAATCGGTACCGATCACCAAAGCATGAACTGTCCCACAGCAGCTTTTAAATTTTTGGATTCATTATTCTCGGAATCGTTTACAATATTTTACAAACTGACTAAAAAATAACCTGGGAGTGCACGCAAATTTTGCAACGTTTTTTCGCAAATTTCAATCGATTTTTTTTCCTGCTAAACTTCCTCATTTAGTCTTGATAGTCATACATTAAAGTATTGCTTGGATGCTCCAGTACTAAGATATGACTAATCTAAATTTCACCAGCCGCTACTGCTGTAATTTAGACTACTATTATTGTTCAGCGAAAATAAATAAGTTGGGATTCACAAATTTTTTAGCGTATAAAAAATTTTTTGTTACACACAATTTGTGCAAACTCTTCAAACAGTTGCTCAAAACTAATTGTAAAATAGAATGATAATAAAATATGTACTTTGAGGGCATGATTAGACAATAAATGAAGCTTACGTTATTATTACTTGTTGAAAAAATAAATAAATGCCTCTGAATTTCCCCAATTTATTAGTACACATTTCCAACTAAATATTTATATTGGATAAATAATTACAGCAATATTACAGCATCCAGATTTTCTACATTGAAAATAGACAACCCTGGCTAAATATGAATCTCTTCTTAGATTACTATTGTCAACCTATTAAATTTGCAAAAATAATTGTTTTATTTTTCTATTTTCAAACCTTGTTTAAAACACTAATATATATTCTGGCTCATTTTGTGCAAATAGTGGTCTACAAAACAAATATATAACAAACAATTACCTAATAATCATATTCTTATTTACATGTATTTACTTAAACAAAAGGAGTGAGAATACAACTGGAAACATCCTAACAATAATAAGCTGAAAAGTTATCTAATACTAAAACCAACTAATAAATAGATCAGATTAATTTCAAACATACCAACAATTTTAATCTTCAGGTTTTATGAAACAAATACTGTTTTATCTTTACAGGATTTATGTTTTAAAAAATTTTAGTTAGTTTTCAAAATGTCATGTAAATGTTGGATTAAACACGGAACATCTAGAAACAATTAAGTAAAATATTGTGCAAGTCTTGTTTATGGATTAAAGTAATTGGAATAAAAAAATTATTTGTAATAAATGGCAACACGGTGTCTAGGTCAAATAAACTCCTAACTACTTAAAACGACAACTACCAAAGTCAAACATTGAAAATATTGAAAAAATCTCACTTATACACCACTGTTTTAAAACAAGAAACTGGTAAAACGTAGAGTAGTGCAAGGTTGCACCATGCAAGCTCATGCATGCTGTTTACTTACTGGTGCAAGTGTGCGATGGAATGTGGATCATAATGGGCATGTCCAGACCTGCTACCTTCCTCTTCAGTCTCGCTCTCGGTTCCACTGGGGCGGCCCCTAGACACCAAGCTAAGCACATGCACTACACTGCACTAGCTAACAAAATACACAAAAAGCCAACATATCCATTTTATATCACTTAGTGATGTAAATATAATTTTGACAACATAGTTCTATGGAAAAAACAAGACTGTACATTTTTGAAAGAGGATAATCTAAATAAAATGATGAATAAAAGATATTGGTTTTCTCAGTTTTATTCAACTCCGAGTGGAAGATGTTTTAATAATACACTCTGCAATAAAAAGTTAATGTAACAGCTTTATAGCTCTTAGAAATACCTCATACTTTGGATAGTTTAAAACTTTTTGAGGAATCTAGTCTAATCAAAAGTTAACATTATTATATAGGTTGTAACAATGTAACAATTATGAATATTTTGTCATAAACGTTTGTCCTTAGAGCTTTCGTTTCCAAGATACAGAGCATTAAAATTAAGCCCCAACTTTTAACAATGACGTAGATATGGGTTATGCCGGTTACGTTTTTGTCAAGAATTAAGATACGCAAGTAAAATTTTTTTTGCAATTTTTGGAAAGTAAAATTTAATTATGAACAAAAATGATCCCAGCTTGCTACAAGGGTTACTATTGGCATAAAAAAGATCAAATTGGACAAAAACTATTTTTTATTAAAATAAAATTATTAGGAAACACAAATGAAACAAGAAATTTTTAACAATGTTTTAAAATTATTGGGATAATTTTACAAGTGGTGTTCATAATGACGTATCTGTGTCTCAATACATTTTTCTATAAGTCTTCTCGTAGATCCTCTCACTCTATCAAAGCTTTCTGAAAAATTTGCTGTCACCCTTCTTTGATTCTATGAAAAAAGAGTTTGTTCATCATGATAGGAACAACAAAAACATAAGATTTTAAATGACCCTATAAATAGTAATCCAGCGATTTTAGGTCTGGGGAGTGAGATGACCATGCTAGCAGTCTCCCACGACCCATCTATCGAATAGGAAAAATTTATTAAGATATCGTCATACAATCAAGGAAACATGTATTGAAAAAATATGTTGGTGTACTGCTTGTGGAACATTCTCCATTATAACTGGCAAATCATTTTGAAGAAAATTCAAGTAGAATTCTCCATTAATCCTTCATGGTAGAACAATTGAACCGATCTACCGTCTACACCTCCAGTCCAGATATTAATCAAAAAACATTGTTGGTGCCTCGATTCAATTATTCCATGAGGATTTTCATCTGCCCATAAGTGGTTATTATAAAAATTTGTAATACCATCCCTATTAAATCCAGCTTAATCCGTGAATAATACAGATGAATGCATTTCGTCAATCCAAATTTCATACTGCAACGTTAGGGTTTAGCGCCTGAACCTTTTGTAAATGATAGGGATATTAGAGACAGACTGCTTCTTTGCATTGCAAAAATTACAAAAGAAAATTTTTCCATAGACATGTCATTGTACTTGGCGAAAACATAACTGACGTATCCCATATTTACGTCGCTGGTTAAAGTTGAATACCATTTTGCTCATGTGTTGTACACACAAAATTCCGTTTCAGTATCCTCATTTCTTGAAGATTTTTTTTTTTTTGAAAAGTTTAACCCCTTGTATCTTGGACATGAAGGCTCTAATAACAAATGTTTATATGACAAAATATACTTAAATTTCAACAAGGAATATGCTCCCTCATTGATGACATTTCATCAAATAATTTAAATCAATGATTAGCCTTAACAGTTAACACAAACACCAAAAGCACTCAGTACTATACGCGATGCTCATTTCTCCAGTGATGCCAACTGGGTCAGTGAAACTTGCATTGAATATTACCCCATGTTTTGGAAAAGAAAAAGAGTTTTAATCATTTCAATATCACAAATTTGGTTGGTGGAAAGCACGTCGAATATAGTATCGAGTGTTCCGGTGTTATAAAAATTACTTAAGTATTAATATCGTCACATCAAAACTTGCAACTACGGAGTCTTCGTAAATGATTAAAAACCACATGGTCAATTGGTACATTTCTCTCGTAATTTTGTGTCTTTCATATTATGGCAGTACCTGATGAAAATTTTTGCAAACGTATGTATCTAAGGAAGTATTTTCAATAATCTTTTGCTGACGGCCCTACTCAACGAGGTTGGGAACTAATTGGTCATGTGGTTTTCAATCATTTATGAAGACCCGTTTACTAACGGGTCTTCATAAATGATCGAACTTTTTGTTTCAGATTTTGGAAAACTTATTCTTTGATTTTTGCTTAAATTTTACTTATTCTTTTTTTATTGATCGTACTTTTCTTCAGAAAATTTACTGACACATTAAATAGATTCTAAAGAATGAGTGCATATTTTTTGAAGTACTGAAGCGGTTATACCAAAAATAAATATTAAAATAAATTTCTATAAGGCACTTCTGCAATTCTAGTAAAATTGATATATATGTATACAAAAATCACATTTTATGAGAATACTATTACATCAAATTTTAATTAAAGCATTCGATTTTGAGGTATACAAAACAGGCAACTTTGAAGTCCCCTTATAGCTGAATGAAGTATTTTGATACATAAGTATATTTGATTAAGTTGTCTTCTTTTGACTCCAAAAACTGTAATAGCTTAGCATTCATGGAATGTTAAGACACTCTTATAAAGAGATATGGATATTTTTAATTACGGATATATTGACCATTTGCAAAAACTTTAGTTACTTGGTTTTAAATTTTTACCTAATTTTGTTAAAAATATTTACAAAACAAAAAAAATAAAATAAAAAAACATTGGATTTATAAAAATACATTCATAATCAGTAGTATTATTATTAATCCATGCAATATTGAGCAAAATTTTGAATATACAATGTGCAAAAAAAGTGTAAAGTTATAGTTATATGAAAACTGGCAGAGCAGGTAAAAATTCAATTTTTTTTTTAATCCAATACGTGTGATAAAAAACAAAGTGAGGGAAAGATTAATAAACATTGGATTAAAAAAGATTCAAAAATTAAATAAAAAAAATATACATTACTTACAGAGGTAAGGTAGGTTGTGCTCCAACTAATGCTGGCTCAGGTGCTAAATCTCTAACGGCAATAATAGATGGCGTTGAAATAGACTTTTGCAGTGGCAATCTAGCTGGCAGTAAACGTAGTTGTTCTGCCTCCCTTTTTGCTTTGAGTTTGTTGAAGTCATTCTAAATAGATTGAAAATGCATTACAATACGTTCTGTGAAATAAACTAATGAATTAATGATAATAACAATGACAATAATAATGATAATAATTCCACTTTGGGCTAGTTATCAGAGTTACCACGTGACCTACAAGGCTTCAAAGTGATAAAACAAATACAAATAAAATGACGGCAATCCAAGCCAAATGTCGGTTAAGGATAATATTAGCAATAAATCGTAACTTAATTCAAATTAGTACTTGAAACACAATATTAAAGTTATAATATGTAAATTGTCAGTAAGGCACAATAAATTATAACAAATCAATAAATAATGATGGGTGTTCCAGTGAAGAAACCATACGAAGCCAGTTACCGACATGAAAATCACCCAAGAAGCAAATTTAAATGAAAAAATATTATACAAAGTACTACAAAGGTGTGTTAAATCAAAATCTTATTATTTAATTATAAATAATCATATAATTATTATATGATATTACCAAAAACATATAAATTTTACCCAATCAGTCACTACATTTGTTAATTTCAGAAATGCAACACTATAATACATTCATCTCAAATAAGCACATAAAAAATTGCAGCATAGACACGCAGTATTATAATAAATACATTTTGTGCATTTGCCTATACTAGAGAACTATGAAAGACTGAAGATAGACAAAGGGTCACTCTGAGAGCACAGGTAAACAGTTTTTAATGTGCTCATATAAATGGAAGGAGTATAGTAAAGAGAAAGTAGCAAATATTTGCACGCATAGTATGAGCAATAAAGGCAGACAGTTATACAAGCATTTAACCATGGAGTACACCTAAAAACAGTCACTATCTTTAGAAAACTAACAAAAGGCACACTGCTCCTTAGGCGAAAAATACTGCTTTATGAATAAAAAAAAATGTACTGGGATTAAATTGGTTAAAATGTTATTACAAATAATAGGATTCCAAATTTAATATCATATTGCTAGGTACATGTGGGGTAGGAAAAAATTTGTTGAGTAACTGTCGAAAAGTTTGTGTCATTTTCAGGTCTGTTTCACAAAAAAATGTCAGCCACATTCAGCAAAAATCTTGTGGAGAAAATATCCACACAATGGAAGATCGCAGAAGATATCTCTATGCACCTTGACCATTTTTATTTTTTTGTTTACCCAATGTCGGGCAGTCCTCCCGTGGCCTCTGAATCTCACAGGAACATCAGCAATAAGTATATTACCTATAGCCATTCCCAACATCTCACAAGGTTAATGGATGTAGATTCCAGAGTCGTACGCATTAAGCAGTCGGAGAGAATCTAGAATGGTGCATTTGGCCTGCCAGCCATTTCCGAGAGCAACGTAGGTTTTTTTCCAAGTACTATTAGGACAACCGTCTTAAGCAAGTAGCCTAGGTATGGCATTTGAAACTCGTCCGTATTTCCTTCTCCTTCATGATGATATTTTTCTTAGCAGATGCCGAGCATTCGATGGCATATATCACCTTAAGTTTATGGTCGTCTTGTTGGCTTGGATTAGCCGGACTGTCGGGAACGCGTAGTTCCAGTAAATCTTACATTTCTCGTTCTCGACATCACCGAGGATGTAAGGCACAACTGGCGTCTGGTTTACCCAATACAAGTGCCTTAGCTTAGGTGATAATATGGCACTTGTGATGCCGTATTGTGTCGTTCAATGTAGGCCGAATTGCATATATGTATAGGACTAGCTGAAAGTAAGAAAGAAAAAAAAGAAATTTTTATTCATCTTTAGAAGTTTACACAGAAATGTAAAATACACTGGAACACTAAAACAACTGTTTACACGAGGAGAGTATTAAAATCCAGTGCTCGGTTTTAGTTACCCCAGAGAGTTACTGGCATCGTGTAAATTCACCATAAGCCTGGTCGATAAACCCAGTGTTTCTATGTTCTTATAGAAGACACTATGCTAGGGTTTATCGACGTTCTTTCGAAATATTTTCCTGTTCCACAGTTTTTATTTGGGCTCTTAGATGATTTGACTGAAGCTCAGTGACTGATTCAAAGTCAGCACCTCACCGGCTTCTTCGTTTGGTGCTGAATACGAGACCGAGTTCATCTGTGGCTCTTATTGCTGCTTTGACAATCCTGCGCCTACTTCTACAGTTTCATGATGTATTACGAACCGTAACAGCGAATCCGACTTCGAAGTATGTTATATGCCCTATTTCATATTACTCTGCCATGTATACAATGCAGAAGTCCTCGGACCCCTGTTGACGTGGGAGGTACATACGTGGAATGGACAATCTAGGACAAATACTTTTGCGAATATTCATCATCTTGTTCTTTTCTGTAAGATCGGAACACCAAATTTTTCAGAGTCGGTGTCTGTACTTGCCACGGAGAGAATCCTTTATTTGTTTTACATCCTGGATGTGCAGTTGTTGCACAACCAGGTGTGCATGGGTCCCTCCAGCATCCATTTGTTGTTGTTGGATGCTTTCGTCTGCAAGCTGTGCTTCTTCAGAGACTTCCTCGCATCGTCCTCTTTTAAAGTGGACGCCTGCACATTTATCCAATTAGAATGGAGAATCGAGTAATCCTGAGTGACAGCAGCTGTTCGATGCATCTCACCAGTGGTGCTGGTACAGCAGGACACTGGAGGCAGTAGCTTCTCAAGTAGCACTTCGAGTTGTAATTTGGTCGCGCTAACATTGTGAGATGTCAAATGCTTTATGTTAATCGATCCAGGCCATTGATAGATTCCGCTTGCATTGCACAGAATCCTGTGTAATACAGCAGTCTATCAGCAGGTTGTCCTTACAACCAGTCAGACCTTTGTTAGCATCACGCTCTTCATTTATCTTTTGAAAGGTCAGATCAACAGACCTCAGTTTCTTACCATACAAGATATGCATAAATAATTTGTAGCAGGAGTTGAAGCAAGTGATCGGCCTATAATTTCTTGGGTCAGAAAGATTCACTTTTTGGGGAAAGGCACAGCGTGTCCCTCAACAAACAAGCCCAGTATCTGCTATCCCTCATTCAATCATGAGTTGAAAACTCACACCAAACACAGATATATGGAAGGATATTTCTTCCACTAGCACTTGTTAATGTCATTTCGACCCAAGGCAATGTAGTTCTTGGTACCAACAAGTGCTTGTTGGACGTGTTCCATACTAACTGCCGGACATATTTCTTCTAGCTCTTCAAGTGTCTGTATCACTATTGAATGGATGCATCGTTTCATAGATTCCCATCAAAATATATAAATTATTTGAAACAATAGTAGGAGTTACAAAAGAATCATTGAAGTTATTTAATTTACTTCCTTAAATTAATGATTACACCCCGGATATTGCAGCAGTCATGACGTAAAAACCAGGATCACTGAAATTCTTATTATATGGTAATATGACATTACTTAATTGTAGCTAGTATATGTTGTGCATATTTTTATTATTTATACAAACCCATATTATACGCATAGTCGTAAATGTAGCCGGCTCGACTGTTCACGCTAATACGCGTCAATATCAAAGCGGGGCAGTAACAGCATGTCCTGACATTTTACGTCATGACTGCCATGAGATCCAGGATAATAATATATTTACAACTAACTCACTTGAAGGTCGGCCTCATTCAAGGAATGTGTACTAGCTGCACCGCCAGTACCTCTAGTTCCTCTGTGCCTTATAACAATAGGAGCATCTGGACCCAGAAGTCTCACAGTGCTACCATCTACGTTATCTATTAGGGACGATTCGTCTGCTTCTGATTCCATACTGCTCAGAGATATACTGAAGAACAATATTAGCAAAGGAAAATAATGATACAAAAATATATATTTTTACCTTCTCTGGCGAGTATGCTTGACTTTGTCTTTGTTCCCCGTAAGATCTTCTAAGGCAGTCCATGATCGCCTCCTTTGTGTTTCCGGCTGGCATAACCAATCTTGAGCTCCTACAAAATATGTTTCCTTAAAAGTTATATATTTCAAGATTTTCTAGTTTATTTCTTCTTTTTTTATATATATTCAAAATATATTGTACTATTATAATACCATAAATGGTAAAAGCTGATAAAAATGAATTAAATAACTACGAATTGGGCATTTCTAATTTTAAAGTAAATAAATAAAAAACACTTCATATATTACAAAAACATTTCTGATTCTCAACTCATATCTGAGTTATATCATTATGGAAACATATTAATCAATCACATTTATAAATACTTATACTTTTAATTTTTAAGACATTTTATTAATATTTACTAATACATGCTCCAAATGCAACAAGGGAAACATAAACGGTAAAGATCATGCCAGTGATGACCCAAGCAATACTTAAAGGTATAAATATCAAAAGAAATTTTGCAAAAAAAAATAGAATTTAAATTTTCAAAAAAAAAAATTGTATCTATTTTTAGACAATTTGTAAAACATTTGTAAAACTTTTTTTTTTTCAGAATCAGCTGGAATACAAGATTTAAAATTTCATAAAAAATGTTACTTTTTTATAGTTACACCTTTTTGAAATTAGCATGGTGGAAAATGAATCTAAAATAAAATTTCACACAGTGTAACTATAAAAAAAGTAATATATATATTTTTTTTGGGCACCTGCTAACTTGAAATTTTACTGTTATTTTTGAGTGAGGTATCCACTCCCTAAAAATTCTGATGTTATTCGCGGACAGCATGAATATGGGAAAAAAGTATACATTCGAAATGCCCATTATTTAGTTAAAATTAAATATCCAATATTTATTTTAGTGCTACTTACCACTTCCTTTTCGACTTGGAGGCTGATGCAGTGGTGATGAGCCTAAAGACCCACCTATCACATCAAGATCCAGTACAGTCTCATTCAGAACAGGACAACTTGCACTAAGTCTTGCAACTTGAGCTAACAATGGATTGAGAGCGAATGCTGCAAAATCTCTGGAATTTGGCCCATAAGAACCTGCAAAAAATTTAACAATTTAATGACTAATCAGAATATTAAATTGTTGAATAGTGTGCTCTTTAGCAATAATTGACACCACAGATTATACATGGCAAACAAATTACAATAATTCGTTGAAAAACAAAATAGAAAACAAAGTTTTACATGTGGTAGTATAGTCACATCTAGAGGCATTTATTTTATTTATTTACCTATATAAAATAAGTATGAAAAGTAAATTAATCAAATTTATATTATCAGACTACTAACACTCAAATTCCTATTATAAACATATACCGGAATATCATTAGATTAACACGGTACCTTAATTTAACAAATTTATTTAGAACAGTTTATATATTCGCTAATAGCATAATTGTTTAATAAATACTTTCAAAAAACCTAAAAAGCTCACTTTAGTTAATCGATATCATCGGCTAAAGCTCGTTTTTCCATTTAACGACGAAGCCTATACACAGAATTTCAGAGCTTAAATCGTTTAGGCGCTAGATTGCCGACAGACAGACAAATGGACAAACCTAAAAGGCGCAATTTCATTTGACATCTCAAGTCGGAAATTTTTTTTATTTTCATAAGAATTTTCATAAGAAACAAAAATATTTTAGTTTTTTTTTTATTTTTACTAAAAGATGGAATTTTAATAGCGTCTTTTCAATTTGAATATGTTCCTGTAATGCTAATCAAATAATGAGCATGGATTTGATTCATAATTATTTGCATTATTATTTTATGCGGCTCAAAGTTTTAAAAGTAGTGAGCGCAATGCCTCTAATATATATTTTTTTTATTTAATAAACACCATAGAAATTAGACAACCTCCAAATCCAAAGTTGCACGGGCGAGGTAACACCACAGCCTTCTTGTACGTAAATAAGTCTGTGATTACACTTATGAAAAAACGCGGACACACAACCATTCCAATCGACACTGCCAGTGCCGGTGGTGGGATTCGAACCAGCAGCTACGATAGAGAGATTATCAAGACACAGTTGCCATCGTGAGCGCTAGCCAACTAACTCCACTGAGCCGGTTATACAGGGAGCTTCAAAATTGCAAACCTCCATAACTTGTTCACGGCCTAAAAATATCTCTGCCAATTTTGATTAACACTTCATTCCTTCCTGACCGCACGACAAAACTTGATTTGCTCAATTTCGTAATACAATCAATCACATCTTAAAGTATCCTATCTAAGTGTACTGTGTGTCAAATTTGGTTTAAATAGCTGCAATTGCAATTGTATAAAAAAAATTCTAAGAATTTTTGGGCACCTGTTTATATTAACTTTTTTTGTTAAAATTAGTTAAGGTACCACCTTGAAACATTTTAACGTACTTAAGTTGTACCCTGTAAAATAGATCTGATTTATAAACTTTCAAGGATATTTTTCTTTCCTAAAGTAAAAAATAAAAAGGCCCCTTCACAGCAAGCCTATTTTGCTTATTAACGAACTCATCCTTTTTCTTGGCCTCTAGAAAGTGTGTACTAAATTTGAAAGCCTTATCCTAAGATATGTGGCTGCTGTTGGGATAAATATACACTCACAAACAGACCCACAGCCAGATTTTTTGTGAAATCATGTCTTTTCATCATAATTCGTCGAGATACGTCTAGATATGCAATAAAAAAAATGGCAAATATTCAAAATTTTTTTTGTGGATGTTTGTTTTTAGGGTTGCTTTTCAAATTTGTATGAAGCGTTCAAATTTATATAAAAAAGGATATATTTTTTAATTGTCGAACATCGTTTTCCTAAAAATCGACTTTATAGAATATAATAGAATAGAATAGATTTATTTATCCAATATATAATATAGCACAAGTCAAGAGAGAAAAAATGGTAATAATGATAACAGAAAACAACAATGTTGGCACAGTAAATAATATGCATTGATTAAACATTAAAAATTCATCTACAGAACAAAAGGAATTTGAGACATGAAATAATTACAACTTCGTCAAAAATAATTTTGCACTTGTGATGTTTTTATAATTAGTACCCAGTTTATCATAAAAAACAGGACCCATATAATATGGGTTAGACTTATATAGTTCACGTCTGTGTACTTCATGCTGTACATAGGAGCCATGCTGAGTTTGATAATTGTGATATGCATTTAAAGAATTAAAGTTGGTTAAATAAATACTTTTTTACTAATTTCAAAAATGCATTCGCATGGTAGAGTAAGAATTTTTTGTTGTATAAATGTTGCTTTGCATGATTCTCTATACTGTAATCCAAACATACAACGTATTTGTAGCACAAAGACTCTATTTGCCCATGTTGAGATACCCCGCATAGTAATTCCATACCGAAAACGTGATTCAAGGTTTGAGAAATAAAATTTTTTAACAGTGCTTAAACTTGTAATGCTGCGTAACCGTTTCAATACAAAACAACTACTTGCCCACTTATTACATAAGTACGTTATTTGAGTTTTCCGATCTAAAGATAAATCAATATTAATTCCTAACAATTTGTATGATGTGATCTGTTGAACTTATTTTTCTTTATTATTTATGTATACACTTGAGGTATAATGTGCACCAATAGGGTGCAATTCCAAAAGAAAATTTTGCTTTGGTTTAATAATTTTTTATTTTTGAAATATTCAGAAATTGAAAGTAGGTCGTGTTTAATATATGTATTGCGTCATTTAAATATTTCTCACCAGCGATGATTGAAATATCATCTGCAAAAGCAGAAAAGAACGTTGATAGGTAATTATCCAAATCCTTTGTATATAGAATAAATAGAAGCGGACCCAAAACACTCCCTTGAGGAACTCCAATATCAACCGGCAGTTCTTCAGATCGTACACCAAAAAAAGTCTACAAATTGTTTACGGTTGGCTAATTTAAAAGTTTATTGCACATGCCTTGCAGGCCATAACACTCTATTTTTTGTAATAGAATGTCATGGTCTACACAATCGAAAGTTTTCGAGAGATCTATAAATAAGGTAATAACTTTGTTTCCTCGTTCTAGATTTTTATACACAAAATCTAAAATATTTATGTGCTGATATTGTTGATCTATTTTTTCTAAAACCATGTTGGTTTAAGGAAAATATATGTCTAGTCTCTAAGAATTCTGTTATGCGTTCAGCTAATAATTTTTCAAATATTTTAGAAAACACTGATAAAATTAAATAGGACGATAGTTGGAAATTTGTTTATTATCTCCATTTTTAAATAAAGGTATAACTTTTGAAAGTTTTAGTATGCTGGGGAAAACATCACTTCTAAAACATTCATTAATAGTATGTGTTAGCGGTTCAGCAAGCTGTTTTGCACATTGTTTAATTATTTTTATTGAATAATCATCTGGACCAATCGAACTTGTTAGTTCTGTTTATCACATCGATTGTTTCAGAAATAATGAACGGCGAATCCTACCAAATTTTACGTTTTCATTTTTCCGCTACGAAATTCTTTTAAAAATAGGAATCATAATAAAAGTCACATTAGTTTTTGAAGTGCAAGACACATGATGACAACAATTGCTTGATTCTCGATTTATTAAGAAAGTAGGATAATGCGAGACAAGGTAATATAACATAACGAGACAAAAGCTATCACTTCTAATGTAAACTCAAGACTATAAGGCACCAGAGTGGCTACAGTCTAGAAATTTGTCTGTTTCAGATCATCATCGTTTACGTAATTAACAACCCCTACTATACAATACATAATATATTATAGGTATAATGTCTACTTGAGGTACTTAGGAAAAGAGAGAAATTATATTTACCCCACTTTGTAAACAAGAATCAATATACCCATTATACGATACAACTTGATCAAATCCCTAATTCCTGAATTTACTATTTGAACTTGTAACTTAAATATGATTGAAAACAACGTTGTAGTTAAATTGTCAAGCTATGTAGATTGTAAAACCATACTGAAGTTTACCAAAACAATTATTGTAAATGAAGCTTATCTTCACTTGACGTGTTCTACAATATACATATACCGGGTGTTCAAAAAATGCATGGTACGGCGTTTTAGGAGCATATTCCTCTTACTCTATTGCTGCCCATTTTAGTTATTAATTATAACTTTTTATTCTTATTACTTATTATGAGACGAGGGGGGGTTTGGGGGAAAAAAGGGGAAAAAAAAAAAAAAAAACACCCCGCGGGGGAAAAACCCCCCCCCAAAAAATAAAAAATTTTTTTTTTTTTTTCACACTTATGTCCCGCCGCACATATCTACCAGCCTTCATAATACATTGTTTAGGCAGAAAAACCGTGGTAATTTTTGTTAAGTACAAGTTTTATAATCTCCGTTATATAATAAATAAAAAAATGGTAATTATTTAATTATTTTGTAAATAGATTCCTTGTTCTCAGTAAATCACAAGGTAATCACACAAGGTCGGGATTATAATTTTCTCACAACGGTCTTGCGTTCGGATCCATTGTTATTTTGCAAAATAACGACCATTTCATTAAACCACGCTTCGTTGGGATTTAATTTTTTTTTTTAAACGATCCCACGTTCGGGACTCTAGACACGTCCTTGGGAAATACTACAAAAACGGTCAAAAACTCAAGTTAGCTTTTTATAAAAAACTCTGTAACTCATCTGTTTGCAAGTATACGAACGCAAATCTTTTGTAGTGTTCCTTTGACATCAATAACATAGTAAATTATATTAATTATATTAAATTATATTAAAATATCAGAAACAAAGATTACATCGGAAACTCCAAGAGATATAGAAACTCGAGGACGAAAATGTACAATTAGCATTTCTCTATTTAATGCGCAAATGGGTGTAACCCCTCAATACCCACCAATTTGGGACACCCTGTACATATAAACATAAGTTACAAAACATATTTTTCAAAAATTAATCAACAAGACCGTATTCCATGTCATTTCAACCAATAAAATAACTTGGTTTTACAAAACTGACAATGAATCAGAATTGGATTAAGTGGAAATATCTATCAAAGGTAGGTTACAAAAATATATAATACGTAAATGAATAAGGTACTTAATAAGTGAACTAACTCATGTTTTGAGAAGAAAGAACAAATGGTGTTTTAGATTTAATGTTTAATTAGATCTAATATAATAATAATAATTGAATCGGTTATATCTTAAACACTCGCAAGTCAAATTTAGGTCAAAATGAGTTAAATATGGGAATTTGTCAAGTCGGTCATTTTTTATCAATTGGTGCTAAAATACCGTAGGGCAGCTTATTCTATAAAGTCGACCCGATGTCTGTCGAGCAATGCAGTGCGTAAATAATACAGCCACACAAACAATTTTTTTTTTCGAATGCGACTTCAGAGGTCTGAGGGTAATATTTCAGTACACATGTATTGGGCTCAGGTCATAGGTTTTTACGGGGTGGCTGGGATTCGGGGACAGCTTGGATTGTCCGTTTAAACTGAATCACGGGTTCCATGGGCTTTGCCATACCCTCAAAAAACCCAAACTTTGGGCCTTTTTGACTATGGTAAAGCCCTGACGCGATGATAACCCTGGAATCGAACTTTAGCGAACACAAAACCCAAGTGGTAAACCTGTTTGATTCCCAGAACCCAAACACACAACTCTGTTATTAAGTCACTATAACAGTATATCTTCAATCTTCAAAAAATTGCCTAACCTGACTAGGGTGTTTAAGAAATAACCAATTCAATTGTAATACGATTGTAGATACATATGTATATTTTTAGGGAGGTATCTTTTAAAAATGATATTTTACTGGTAAGGTAACATGTTATTTTACTATAGGTAAAATCACATTTTACAACTGGTAAAACATTATCTGGTATTTTAGCGGAAAGAGTAAAATGGATTACAGTAAAATAGTAAGACCATAATTGTAATTTTTTAAAAATCCCTAGCGTTTAACAAACATTTTTGACGACATTTGACATGTAATGACCATGGCCACAAAATCTCATTTCATTTTCAAAAATTTCAGTTTTGACTTCATTGATATAATCTAATCAAGCAAATTTAGTAGTTAGTTGTTCTTCTGAGGATATTAGTAAGCCTTCAATATTTAACTATACATATGTTCTTGGTATCAAATTAAACAGTTTCTTACTACGTATCAAAGTTTTGTGAATTTTACCGGTAAAATAATGATTTTACTTTTCATTTTTAATTTTGCCGGAAAAATCACATTTTTAATATAATAAGTACCTACATACTCGCTCACAAACACACACAACTATTTATTACATATACATAAATGTCTGCACGCCTACACCAACACCTATTTTTTAGATATAGTACATGCATACCTATACATGATATTCATTATTTATTAAGTTAATTTAAGAAATATTAAAGTAGATACCTACTAAAGACTATAATCCACAGAATGTGAATTAGCGATCTTGTTTTTTTTTAACTTAAATACATTAAAAGAATAAAATGAAATTTACACCTAAGGCCAACTGAATTTATATGTATTCTATTGTGTAATGTGATCTGTACCTCTGTTTAAATTTCTAATTTTTTTTCCTGTCTGGATAATTATATTTTATGCCAATGTAATTGTATGTATCATTTTCTAATACAAATTGTTTCAGTTTCTCTAAATGCATACGATAGTTCATTTGTATAATTTTGATTTATTCCAGGATAGTATTGTATAATCTGGAAGATAAATAGGCCTAAATTTATATATATAAAAAGTTAATTAATAAAGTAAAAAATTAAATATATTTAAAATAAAATTATATATTTAAATATTATCTATTTATAAAATAAATATTAAATTTTAAAATAGTTATTATTGTATAAAATTTAATTAATATTAAAAAATAAAATGGATATTGGCCCTTTTAATACTAAGTCCAGAAATATGTTTATGACTTCTGACCATAGACATATACAAAAGAATGTCTATACGTCTGACCAATAGTTTTTAACATTAGAGGATAGATAATTTTTTGTTTTTGTCTTGTATCATAATTGACAATAACTGTAACTGGGAAATACTGCAGAATTTTGTTGGTATGATGTTTTATTTTTACTCGAAAATAATATATTTGTCTGAGCTCTAAAACTTTAGCTTCTGTATATAACAGATCACTTGAATATAATAGCAATATCTTTTGAAAATATTATTTGAAAAAAACCTTATTTGTAAGATATTGAGTACAGCAAGATGAGTTTTGCCTATTCCACCCCACCCTAATATACCATAATTTAAATGGGACTCAATCAACGCATGGTATATGTGTTTCATTTGACTAACGTTGAGTATTTTTTGTACGCATTTAAATTTGTATTCCTAGAGTGAGTTGGAACCTTTGATGTGAAGATAACACTAAAGCAGTTTTTCACGAAACACCATATACTGAACTCGACGCAGGTTTGGCCAACCAAGTTGGTATCATCTGGAGTTGATTAAAACTAACCTTATGCTACTTATCCTATTTATACCTAAACTAGTGTCACTGTTCGGTGAACCGTGACCCATTAACCAACAAAGAGCTCTATTTGAAATTGGCCCTCTGTCATTATTCATACTATTTTTATACTTTGTGATTTCCAAGCTTTCAAAATCCATCTGTCTCGTATCTGTTACATTCCTAATTAATCTTAAATCGCTAATATATGTTTTATGGTTGTTGGCAAACGCATATTGGGCAACACTAGACTTATCTGTTCTACCATATTTGAGATGAGACATATGCTCTTTGAATCTAGTTTGAATTGATTGTCTAGTTTGTTCAACATACTTTTGATTACAGTCCTTACAGCTAATTTGGCTAAGGTATGTGGATGATATTTTTGCAGTGTTTGATACAAAAGTTGCTGATATTGACAACTTTGTTTCTAAATTAAACAGTCGTTTCACGTCAATTAAATTCACATATGAAATTGAAAACTTTGGACAACGACCATTTTTAGATGTATTAATAATTAGAAATAGTGAAAATAAGTTAGAATTTGACATACAGAAAAGATACCAGTACTCTAAGATATATCCCTAAGGACTCTCACCATTGTGCTCAACACAAAACGGCGAATTTTAATTTTACTAGTCCATCGTCTATTAAGCTTCCCCCCCAATAAGGAGAGGTTTGAAAAAGAAAAGGCATTGACAGAGGATATAGCTGCGACTAATCGATATTCTGTAAGTTTAATTGATAAAATAATTAAGAAACGAAAATTTAAAATCACTTCGAAATTCCTCGACCTTTCAAAATGAAAGAGAAAATCAGAAATTTGTATCGATTTCATTCGATCCTCGATTCACCCGTGGTATTGGTAGGATTTTTAAAGATATAAGTATATGACAGTGGTTCATTCATAGGGAAATAAATTACAACTTTTAGGCAATCCAAAAGACAAAATTAAAACAAACGAAATGGTGGGGATTTGCGAAATTAGCTATAAAGACTGTAATCAAAAGTATGTTGACGATCAATTCAAACTCAATTCAAAGAGCATATGGCCCATCTCAAATATGGTGGAACAGATAGGTCTAGTGTTGCCCAACATGTGCTTGAGAACAACCATAAAATAAATATTAGCAATTTAAGATTAATTAGGAATGTAACAAATACTAGACAGCTGGATGCATTTGAAAGCTTGGAAATCATAAAGTATAAAATGTGAAAATGTAAGTATGAATAGTGACAGAGGCCCATCCCAAATAATTCGCTTTATTGGTTAGTGGGTTACGGTTCACTGAACCATGATAATAGTTTAGGTATAAATAGGATACATTGCATAAGGTTAGTTTTAATCATCTCCAGATGATATCAACTTGGTTGGTGAAACGCGCGTCGAGTGCACTATATGGTGTTTTGATGTTAGCGTGCAAATTCGACAATGAAAGGTTATATCGTCTGCCAGTCGGTAATCAAAGAAACCATATGAGTACCATACTTCTTTTGAAATTTTTGGCATGGCGGCCGGATACGGAGGGAGAGAACTTTTTTTTTCCAATCGGATGGTTACCGATATTTGCCTTCATAGGTAGTTAGTATAAGTATTCTACATACCCCAAATACACTGGCAGACGAAACTTCCGGTCCACGCGTGCTAACCGGAATTGAAAAAAAAAAATTTAATTACCGAACCAAACCTAGCGCAAAATATTTGTTTTGGTGTGTACATTACTCTACTATAGTGGCAGACATTTCTATCGGTCGGTTTTTGAGCAATTTGCCATCAAAGTGGCGAAAAGTGGATCAAAATTTGAAATGATAAAAAATAGTTAAAATAAAAAAGAAAGTCTGCCCAGCCAGCTTATGAATCACAAGGTACTGAAAACCCTAACCTTGGCTGGCAGACATTTTTACCAAATTTAACCCCCCAACCAAAATAATTTTAATTTTTTCGTGTTCTTATAAATATTAAAAAACGTCCTTTAGATATGTTATTACAGTAGAAAATACGAAAAATTTGAGCTTTTTTAACCCTATAATTCAGTTCATAGTGTTATGAAGAGGTGTAATTTATGTATCGAACATAAGGGACATCAGTTTGAACATTTACTTTAATTTGAATTTTTATTTCGTAATTGTAATGTATTATAAAATTAGATATAAATATCTGATCGAACTTTTCTTTATAACTCGAAAACAAAAGACGACAACAAATTTTTGTTTTTGCCAGTGAATTTGTCTCAAAAAAAAAATCGAGAATGTGTCTTCCATTTTTTTTGTATCTCTTACAATTACCGAATTACCCTATACAAACATCGAAATTTGCCCACCCTGTACATAATTAGAATAGCTTATTTTTAAGATCTTAATATTAACGTCCTGGTGTAATTTAGCACATTGCTATTCCACCACTCAACCAGGACAGACACACACAACAAACTTTCCTTCCGACATTTGTCAGATTCCGCACATGAGACTCAAACTTAGGAGACAGGGACAGTGACTAGCCGTGTTCTGTCACACAACAATGCTCACGCCAACTGTGCCACCATCTCGGTATTTATAAACGTCACTATACATCCATGCCCTACGCAGGATTGGAACCCGGGACCCCTTGGTCTCAATCCTAACGTACAAACACTGAGCCACTGAGCCAACTTCTTTGTTGATTTTTATATGTATTTTATAGACAACCCTCAAAGTCGCACGCCTCCATATGTCCCATATGTGTCCGGGTCTTTGAAGCTATTTTGCATATTACCTTTATCATCAGCTTCATCTGCAAAAGAGATATCTCTTCTGATTTGTGTTGAAAAGAAACCATGCACACATATACTGAAAACTGTATCGGACCCAAAACTATACCTTGAGGTACTTCATATTCAGTGACTCGTTCAGTATATTAGGTACATATTTTACTGTTGTACATTGGATTCTGTTAGATATGTAGCTTTTGAAGAGATATTTTTGGTATGAATACAGTCTAGTCTCTCGTATTTACAGTGTAGCACAAAAAATATATTCAATAACCAAGATATTTTCAAATAAACGTACATGAAGTATATATAAAACAATATTACGAAATTATAATTTCACTGAGGTGAATTAAATGGATATTTGACCACTAATTTTTTTAAATAAAAGTCGAAATAGCCAGAGCGGAGGAAAAAGTTGTATTATTGGCCTTATTGTCTTCCAGATAATCATATTATCAGTTATCAACAAGAAAGTTTTAATGAGTAAAGTTGTAAATCTTGTCATTTCATTCTACTTCCTGCGTAAAATTTCAGAAAAGTTTCAACTTCTCTTAAGTACCTTTATCTATATTGAACATCATTAAATAAAATTTACTGCTGAATACAAAAAACAAAAGTTACTGAAGTTGTTAAAAGTATTATTGGTAGTCTATATCTAAGACGCTGAAAATCTGTTGTGACCATATATGGCGCATATCCAAACAAACAGTGGCGAACTGCCCTGATTTTCTACATAGAGATGGTGAGATGAAATTCGGTATACTTATTAAGTTTTGGATTAAAATTATTTTGATCGTTAAAAATTTTGAATAGCATTGAATAGCAGTGACGGGAGTGCTATATTGAAATTTGCATGATGGGGAACTTTTTTTGAATCGACCCCTTTTATGGAAAACAATTCTATTCTAACCAAAAAAGTTCTCGTTGTGTCTCAATAAAATTCATGGATTAAAAAAACACGAGAAAAGATGTAGATCGAGCGCTAGGAAACATTCCGTTTAAAAAATCCGTAGGATTCATTCGGGTTGATGATTTACATTCAGAAAGATGTGAAGAATGAAATTCTCAAGGTTGCCAAACAATATTTTCGGACGTTTTTTTTTTCAGAAAAGACCATAAAAAGTCATTACGGGAGCGCGCAACTCTAGCGTTTTAATACCATTATAAAATAATTAGTAATTAATATTTTGATCTAAGATTTTTAAGGCGTCTTTTTAATGGTTTTCTACAACATTGTGGAAAACCGTTTTATAATTTTAACATTTAAAAAAAAATTTTTTTCAAATAAAAAAAATTGATTTTTTTACCTGCTACAGGTAAGTGTAAAAGTAATGCAGTCTGTAAAACCATGTCCTGTAATTGTAAAAAAAAAAACTTAGTCTGTATCTCTCTTTGTAAATGCATTCATAAATCATAATAATTGCCAAAATGTATCTTTCGAAATATAAAATTGTATGTTAACTTCTATCATATATTATTAATCTTATTTTTTATCAGTTATTATTAATTTTTAATCAATTGTTGTTATTGCTGTTATTTGCTTATTTTTACCTTACTTGCATTTTATGATATTTATGCTGTTTTGATTTCATACCTTACCTCGAAAACTTTTTAAATGTTTGGCAACCTTTAGAATTTCATTCTTTATATCTTTCTGAATGTAAATCATCAACCCGAATAAATCCTGCGGATCTTTTAAACGGAATGTTTCTTGACGCCTGCCCTAATGATAAAAAGTATGAATCTGCATTGTCGCGTATCTTTACCACCTCATTGCATTGTAGGAGTTTTGCAGAGAGCAATTACTTAACATATTTATAATTTTTTTATAAACTTTTTTCTGCTCTGCATGTGATATTTTAATGTGAATTTAGTATTTAGTCTCAAAATGTTCTTTAACAAGTCTTGAAATGACTTTCAAAAAGGTTGAATTATCAGAATAAAAGAAGCATGTTTTTCAGCTCCTAAATTTCAACACATTTAGTGCATTCACTGTGTAGTCTTGTTGCACCACGAGACGTACCATTATCGCTAAAGGCTGCTACACACGTTACGATAAAACTGAGCGATTTATCTGCATAAGCAGATCTATGCAGTTAAATTGCACGTTCATATAGCGCCGCCAACTTAGAAAACACAGATAAATCTGCGCAGATCTGCTTGTGCAGATTAATCGCTCAGTTTTATCGTAAAGTGCGTAGCGGTCTTAAAGACGGTTGAATCTGCGAAACTCAGTTGTGGCGACCGCGGGAGCCTTGCCTGTGCGATCTCACACACGTGGTTATCCTAAGGGTTTACGTAAACACATTTCATCAGTTTACTGTCACCCGGAATACAGTTTGTTTACTGAAGAATAAGATGACTTTACCTTTCTCGTCGTGTATAAATAAATTTACGTCTTAATTTCTTGATTTAAAATAGATATACCGAAACAGAGAATAATATATTGTTGTGTTTGACAACACTATTTGAATGAGAAGAGTGCACGATTGTAGGTGATATATTGCAAGAGTTATGTGAGCTCCCTGCCCACACAGAAGACGGCGAGAAGCATCAAATGCCTGACTTTGCACTTATCTTATTCATTTGGGGATGAGGTATGGACATCCGTTTAATTTCCGATATTTGATCAGTGAGGTTAAGCAGCACTGATCGAGTCCGGCAATTGGATGGATGAACGATAGCTCGTCTGACAGTCGGTAGGCTGTCAACAGACAATCCCGGGAAGGCCGCTAGCCTGATGCAGGCGGAGAGGCGAGCCCGAGTGGAGGGTCGAAGAGACCTACCCAGGAGGTTTGCCACTCTGCTAGCGATGCAGGCGGGCAGGCCCAAGCGGTGGGTTAGTTGACAGTCGAAGACCGTGGTTCGGAGTCCACGCAAAACTGTAGGTCCCTAGGTAAAAAGGGCCCATTGTGGCCTACTTGCCTAGTAAAATAAGTAGCTACTACTACTACTACTATCTTATTCATTTTATATTTTTGCTTTTATATTCAGTCTAGATTATACATTCAAATTAGCAGTACATGTTGTACTCACATTTATAATTTTAATAAAAGGTTTTTAAAAACAATTTTGAAAATTGTTTTTAAAAACAAAATGGTTGGTTACACGGAACGTTAACTCACGTGTAAATACAAAATAGTAAACTAAAATATCCATACTGGGTGTTTATTTTCGACTTAATTTTCATGTTAAATGCGTGTGGTATTCCACAATGGGTATTAGAGAAAAAAATATAATTCTGAGTAGCCATTACCTACGAAACAACACGTAAGATCGTAACTTCCCCATGCTAAAAACTACTTGAGAATAATATAAAGAAAGAAGTATGTAATATACAAATATGGCTAACCATGGAAGAAACCTCTGATGCAAGAATTAACAAGATGGGTAATGTGTTAATTCGATTGTTAAATCCAAATGGGCCGTCAAATTCATATTTGCTGGTTGGAAAACAATAATGGGAAACATGGTTGCAAGCGACGTGTTATAATAAATATTTCGAACACGTCAAATTTGTAATATTCACATTCAGCCCCAAGACTCTAACATTATAAAGGAAAGTTAGCAGCAAACAATGCACAGGTCAAAAGATTTACCCACTATACATAAAAATTATAGTATATTATTAACAGAAGCTACCGAAAAATTAGTTTATCATTATCTCAATCTTTGGAAAGTAAACTTGGCATTACAGACGTTAACAGATACTCCTGGTGTTCGTGTTAAAAAGAAATTTCAAGACGTGTTAAGTAAAAACTCGGATAGGTATTAAAAAACTGCGTTACATTAAATAGTGCCTAAGTGATGGAAGTGTTACTGAGTCTCGACAATATTTGGTATACGCAAATATTACATGTAAAACGTTCATTTTTAAGAAATACACGTCGACGTTTACAGCAACGCGTAGAAATTTATCAGAAGATACTCTATACAATCTCTATTAATGCCGTTATACTTATAATAAATGGCCACGGTAACAAGGCGCGCTGATGGAATTCGCACAGCCACCGTCCTTAATCATGGCCATCGGCAAGGTTCTGGACATTTATGTCATCAGATGATAAGAAAATCACGTACTTTGGATTTTTTTGCAATTCCAGACACAGTCTTTGATACTACCATAGTTTCAGGGCCCGCTTTAGAGGCGGACACCCGGACCCTTGTCCGGGGCGGCGAACCTGAGGGCGGCAAATTCAAATATTTTAGATAGGTATCTATTTTAAATATTTAGTTTTTATATGTTCGTTGTGGTGGTTTGCAATTTGTCCATTTTGTTGGGATCCACCACACCTAAAAAAAATCTTTGAAAAAAATCCTACTAATTAATTAATAAATTATATTTTGTGTAGTAATAAATCAATGCGTTACATAAAAAGATAAAAGAAGAAAAATCTCCAAATACGATTAGTCGGTGACGGTCTCTTAGTCTGTCCCACAGTTTAAAAAAGTAAAATGCCTAGTTTTAATCACTAAAAGTATTAACAATTTTTTCCAAAAGGGGGGTTGAAAATTAGCCCAAAACGTTAAGAAATTCATTTTTATATTTAAACATAGTTTAAGTAGGTAATTAAAACTAGGCATTTTATTTTTCAAAACTGTGAGACTGACTAAGTCACTGACTAATTGGATTTGAAGATTTTTCCAATTTTTATTTTTAGCAACGCCGTGGCTCATTTTAACTAGCGAATTTTGCATTGTTTAATTTGTTGTTTTAGAATGTCTGACGCGCAAAGAAAATTGTCCGGCCATCGGTACAAAAAGCGAAGGCTAGAAAAGGAAACCCAAAAAGCAAAAACAAGCTGGTGCTCTGCGCAATTATTTACAGGGTAGGTCCGGTAGTACCATTAGCACCAAAACAAATATCTCCAAAAATTCAGATAAAAAGGAAAACACGGAATCATCCAGAGAGTGTTAGTGACCAAGACCAATCAATATACGATATTTCTAAACCAACTTTGTCACCAAATGAAAGCAGCCTACCAATTGACACGGCCTTGGCACTTACAGACGGCACCCTGGCTAGCACTAGTAGCACTCTACCTCTACAAACTGACCCCACACTACCACCCACAGAATGCACTGTACAAACTTTAGGTACAGATCCAGTATTGTGGCCCAGAATTTTAGGAGATGCCGAAAGAAATTTTTTTAGTACGACCAGGTCCACCTAAACCATTGTTTAATTATAAATTTCCTTATGAGGGCATTGGTTGAAAATTTAGCGCAAATTACTATTGTCGAATTTTAAGAAATGGAGAGCAAATTATAAGAGACTGGCTAGTGTACTCCACTTCAAAAAACTGCATATATTGCTTTTGCTGCAAAATTTACGGCCATGTGTCAAGTTCCTTTTCAAAAGACAGTTTTAAAAGCTGGAAGCACATCGTTGAAACTCACATCACGAAATTTCTAAAATTCATTTTCAGGCTCAAAAATCCTGGCTAGAACTCAGTCAAAGGTTAAAGTGTTGTACAACTATAGATGCAGCTGCCCAGAGTTATTGACGATAAAACGAATCAGTGGTACGAAGTGCTTCTACAGATTGTAGCAATTACTAAAATACTCGGTAAAAGTTGTTTAGCTTTTCAACGTACAAGCGACAAGCTTTTTGAGCATAATAACGGCAACTTTTTAAAAATAATTGAATTACTATCTGATTTTGACCCCGTCATGGAGGAACACGTGCGTAGAGTGCTTAAAAAAGAGGAAACCAAAGCTACACTATCTTGGAAAAAACATTCAAAACGAGATAATAGACTTGATTCACGAAAGTGTAAAATTGTATATTATTGTATTGTATATTAGACTGCACTCCTGACGTTAAGTAAGGTGGAGCAAATGACCCTGATAATTAGATATGTTTCCATCAATAAGTCTGATTCTGATTCAATTGATGTCGAAATAAAAATCTACGAAAGCTTTTTTAGGTTTCTTACCTGTGAAAAGATCTACAGGAAGACAACTATATGAAATTATAATTGAAGAACTTCCTGAAATGGGACTTGATGTGCAAGATATAAGAGGGCAGGGATATGATAACGGAGCTAACATGAGGAGCCACAATGCAGGAGTGCAATCTAGAATTAGGAATTTAAATCCACGAGCATTCTACGTTTCGTGTAGTAGCCACTCGCTCAGTCTAGTGGTAAATGATATGGCAATAGCATCCTGGGAAGCAGCCAAAAAAAATTATTGTTTTCTTCTTCTACTTTCGATGGGCAATATTTTTAAAACATGTCCAAGGATTAACATTAAAACCTTTGAGTGACCCTCCATGGGAAAGCAGGATAGAAGCTTTAACGCCCTTAAGATTTCAACTTGGTGAAATATACGCCGCTTTGCTAAGCATTTATAAAAACCAAGACATCGATATCTCAATAAGAGACGAAGCATCGAGTTTGCTAAGTTGCATTAAACAATTTAAATTTTTATGTTCAATAGTCATAAGGTATACAATTTTAAACTGTATTAATCCCATAAGCAAACTTATGCAAACAAAAGATTTTAATTTGAAAAAAAGCACTTGATCTTCTTGAGAACTGCAAACATTTTTTTTAAAATTTTCGATCAGATAAGTCTTTCAATGAAATTATTGTTGACGCAGGAGAATTGGCTGATGAAATTAACATTGAAGCCAATTTTCAATCAACAACGCCTACACCGCGTATGAAAAAAAAAAGACCAACTTTTCATATGAGACAAGACACGAAGCAATCGAAGATCCCAAAGAAAAATACAAAATAAAATTTTTCTTCTATACTATTGATCAAGCATTAAACGTACTAGATTGTCAATTTAAACAACTGAATCACCATAGTAACCATTTTCAATCTGTATATAATATATATGATTTGAAAACCATGCCTAAAGAGACTGATAAAGATTTGCAAAGATTTGGAAAATATGTTGTCTGATGGTGAATCAGCTTAACGGTCTAGAATGAGTAGACGAAAATTTCTGCAGTTGTGTACTTTTGGGCAAAAAAAGAAAGCCCAAGTGATGTTCTTAAAATAATAACAATGCTAAATTTTGCTCCAAATCTTAGTATTGACTTAAGAATACCACTGACTTCTAATCCAATATCATTAGCAAGCGGAGAAAGAAGTTTTTCCAAATTAAAATTAATTAAAACCTTTTTATGTTCAACTACTACGTAAAATCGACTAAACGGTTTAGTCATTTTAGCAATTGAACACGAAATTGCTGATCAAATAAAATTAAAAGAGGTAATTAAAAAAATTTGCAGGATTAAAAGTGAGAAAAAAAATTCTTCTAAATAACTCAAACAAACAATGTATTACTGTGGTTCTATGTACCTACATTTTGTTTTCTATTTAGGTTTTAGGTACAAGTGAGAAAAAATCTAAATCGTAATAGCGGTAAAATTGCACCCTGTATGTTTAAAACTAAGTAATAAATATTTTTAAAATATAACAACTAGGTATCTATAGGTACTGCAACTCTATTTTATTTAAATTTATACTGTTTTGTACCAAATGTTAAGTTTTAATCATAGACATAATTATATGTCTATGGTTTTAATACTTGTTTCTTTTTAAATATACGTCTTTATTGCAAATTAAAACCATCTTTTATTAAGAAAAAATAACTTTAAAAGGGGCGGCAATTTGTTTTTCGTCCGGGACGGCGTAAACGCCAGAGCGGCCCTGATAGTTTTTTTATTAACACATGAAATCTTTCAGGCATGGTATTTTGCCCACAGAAAAATTAGTTTTTGCTCAATTACCATGGATCACTAGACTTTAAAAAATCAAAAATATGGAAAAATTAGTTTCAAGACACCAAATATGAAATTTCAAATAAAAAATTTGATATTTATATTTTATTTACATTTGTACGTTCCACAATCCGTGGTCATACTTGTAATGCATACATCAAGCGCCTTATAAAAGCATCCATCAGTTCCATGATTTAAAAAAAAAATTCATTTCACCATCAGTTAGTTTAAACAGAATTAGAAAAAACTTACTCTGTACGGTGACATTTCGCATATGCTGCACACTCTCATGTAGCTCACGGACTTGTTGCAAGCTATCCTCTAAAACGGGGTATGTTTTGTTGGCAGGTGAATGTGGTGTCACGCTAATGGTAGGTAGAGGTCCAGGCCGAGGCAGCATGTCCAACACTGGAAGGTGGTAGTCTGTGATGACGTCCTCGTCACTATCCGCTTCTCCCCCCGCTCTGGCCACATTCATCTAAAAAAAAAAAAAACTATATTATTACCTTATAAAACTAGTTAGGTACAAGGAATTTGGACTGGTTCATCTCAATTGCAAAATAATAGAACATTTGGCAAACAAAAATAGAAAATTTAATCACAGTTATCTCAGGTAGGTAGAAACTATCAAATATTTGTAAAATTAGAAAATATTCGCCTATAGATGGGTCAAATCATTATTAATAGAGCTGGCAGAAATGTGCGGCGAGACATAGGCGCACGCATCATGAAAAGCGTAATAAAAGAAATTAACTGGTAACAAAAGCAATAAACTGTTACAATTTATAACAATGTAAGCACAACTTATCCTATTAACTAGCTTGATGAACTAGCTTGTTTATCACAAACTGGAGAAGATATGTAAAAACTTTGCATCATCAGGTATGTTTCTATGGTTGTCTCCGTGAGTGATGTTCGCTGTCGAGAAAAAATATGCTAATATTTTGAGAACGACCCGTCGACATCTATTGATGTAATACAGGCATACTTAAAATAGTTCTTGAACGCACGTAATGGATCTAGAGATGCACCATCAGAAATTTCTCTTAATCTAGTAAAACCGGTGTTTTGTTTTAACACACGTGCAAACTTTTCTCTAACGATCTCATTTTTTGCGTCACCTATAGCGTGTAGCAATCGATTTACTTCATCCACTATTTGCAGTGACTCCGCTAACGGCAACGAACTGTTTTGTAAGTATTGTATGGTGTCATATAATCCTTTATAGTTCTTGCGAATAGTTTTTAAAGCTGTTTCAACGGAAACATCTTCGAATTTTGTTTGACTGTCCTTAATAGCTGCAGCCTCGTCAGGACTGAATTGTAGTATCACAGCTTTTATTTGTTGTAAATATTCACCCTAATAAAAAGCTGCCTTCAACCATGTTCCCCAACCTGTACGAATCGGCTGTGGTGGTTCAGGAATACCGGGACACTTGCCGTGAAATGCGCGAAGACGTTTAGGAGAATTAAGAAACACTTTTTTGTACTTGCTATTAATACATCTACCTCTGAAAAACCTTGTCGAATAGTTTCTGCCACAATATGTAAAGCGTGCACTTTACATGTAACATGTACCAACCTACAACCGTGTTCTTGAAGAGAATGGCACACCAAACGCATTGTCGTGGCACCATCGGTCACAAACATCAACACTTGACTTGTTGACAGGTCAAATTTTTCTAACGTCTCCAGCAACACCCGCGTAATTGTTTTGCCAGTACACTCTGTCTTTTGCTACCTAGTAACAGTGGAAATGTCGGTTTAAGAGGGTCTAGTACACGTACTATAACATTTACAATAGAATTTTGTTTACAATCTGTGGTCTCGTCAACACATAACCACAGCCGATTCTTACACGTTCAGGAACATGGTTTAATGCCAGCTTTAATTATTAATTAACATTAACATGAGGTTCAGTTCAAATTATTTGCAACATAAAAAATGTCGGCGACTTTGATCCTTTTATCGCCTTTAAAGGTACCAACGTTTTTTATGTTGCAAATAAGTATGAAATAAACTACATCGATGGGAAAAACATTAATTGTATGATTAAATAAATAAAAATTAATTTGATATTCCACAAGGATCTCATACTGGGCACATCTGTTTTTATCAATATTAACATTCTAATCGGATAATTTAATAATCTATAAAGCAATAACTTCCCTTTCATTTATTTAGCTGTAACTGGATGTTAATTAACTTACTTGAATATTGTTTTAATTCTGGTCTTAATCTTATCTTATTTTATAATCTTTTTTAAACGTGAACAAACGTTGCCATATTTAGAGAGAAATGGGCCAGACTTCGTTTTATAAAATTGTAATTAAAATTCTACAAAAACCTTTTTTTTTTCCCAGTAGAACCGATGCCAGACAGTCCTCTCGTGGACTCCGACACCTCACGAGAGGAACGCCGGCAAATTAACTACGGCCACTTTCGACATCCTACAGGGTTAGTAGCTGTATATCCCAGAATCATGTACCCTAAGCAGACGGAGAGAACCAAGAATGACCGCCTTCTGCATTTGGCCTGCCAGTCACTTGGCTGTATTTTGGCAGGCCGTTAAAATGCGAGAGCAGTGTAGGCTTTATCCCTCCGAATACATCGAATATGAGAACTACCATATTGGCCGAGTAGCCAGGATACAACGCTTCATACTGCAGATCGCGATATTTGGTCCGCTTTTTTTCCTCCTTCAAAGTGATGTTTTTTCTCGGCAGGAGCCAAAAATTTGATGACATACATTACTTTGCATTGACAGTCGAGGAGGACTGTCAGGCTTTTTGGTTTGGATTGGCCCGACCTAGTTCTGCAGATGATATATGGAACCTTTACACCCCTACGGTATACCAAGGACTTGATGACACTATCCTAACAGGCCCACAATAAATACCTCTGTATCCGACAGCTCTGATGCGGACTTTCAAGCAATTTGACTGAAGCTCAGTGACTGACTACGTCAGCACTTCGCCACGCGCCGGCCTTCTCGCGATCGCGATCATGTGAGTGGCGCCTAATTCTGCAGTTTCATATTTTACGAACCGCAATAGCGCGACCCCAGCTCCTGAGGACGTTGCATGTCATACTCGGTACTACTCTACTATATGAACTACTCGATAAACTTATTATTATTATTATTATTTTTCGGTTGCCCGTCGCTGGACAGTCCTCCCGTGGCCTCCGACGCCTCACAACGGGAGTCGCGCCAGCACATTAACCACAGCCACTCCCCACATCCCGCAGGATTAGCGACTGTAGGTTCCGGAATCGTGTGCCCTAAGCAGACGGAGAGAACCAAGAATGACTGCCTTCTGCATTTGGTGCCGAGAACTATTAATATTATTATTATTATTATTATTCAAAAGTATAATACCACACATTTATATTTCAATAGTAAAACCCTCTTTGATCTGCTCGAGGCCTCACTGTATAATATATATGTATATAATTAATCTTAAAAAAAAGTATCTCTCAAAATGAAATATTTCTACAAAACAAACGAAAATCAGAAAACATTCGAAAAACGCACTTGGTACGTACAACACGGCAATGAAAACTAATCAAGCAGCTGAAAAAACAGTGTATTCAACAAGCTGCAAAAGCATGAGCCAATCTCGCAAATAAAAATATGTTCCCTATTCCCTTAGTCGTAAAACGAATGAACTAAGCAGAGCAAAATAAGGTCAGAGGTCACCAATCAAAGCTGGTTTCATAAACAAAAATGTATGTATTACCAAGTTACGAATAAGAAGAAAAAATAAATTCTAATAGAAAACCATAATTTTAGCTTCAAAATATACACTTTAGATAGGGAAACTTCGCGTATAGATTCCTTGTTAAAAAATAATACGCTTATTTTTTTTAACAGACAATCGATACTCGTTTGTCCTATAAATGTTTTGCTTATGGGACTTGGTTTTCGAGATACAGGGCATTGAAATTGTTTTCGACGAATAACTTGTGGTTAGACACATTCTTCTTATAAAATTTGAGTTTTGAGATTAAAGTTTATCAAATGGTCTTAAACGATTTTAATATGTCGCCATCATGGGCGTAGATATGGGAACCACGGACTAAAAAGTGGTCCGAAAAAGAACTTCTACGCGTCAAAACCATCCATTACGCAAAGCTGTTTCAAATGGTCCCTGGATGACGCGCATCTCGCCTCGCTTCGTCCCTCACTATAAATTTTGCCGATTCTATACCAATTTTGTGAAAACACATGAAATGGTGCAGTGTCCTTGCGCATACAGGAATGGTGCAGTCAAGGTGTGAACGATTGCGCGAGTGTCAAGGAGCACGTTACCGGACACTAGGATTTATACAAAAAAAATCGACTTTAGAAAAAACTGGTTTTCGAATTGCAGTATTCCAAAAAAAAACAGGTTAAAAAGGTTGTCGAATTTTTACGAAACAACAAAAACAAAATGTGATTACACGGTAAAATTATATATTTATTTCAAATCAAATTTTTCAGTTTATTAAATATTTATGGAAATACAAAAATATTACAAAATAAAATATACTCCATACAAAACCAAACAAATAAAAAAAAACTGAAATTACCAAAATCTGTACGTTTTTCGATAAAACTTATTAACATTTTAAAACGAAATAAAATTGATCTACACTCCTCATCTAAATACTTTTTAAGATACTGAAACTGTGCTTTCGTCACATCTAGGTCAACAAATATACTCAACGCATTGTGTTTTGTATAAGGTAGAATTGAGGTATTTTGTTTAAACAGTATTTGGTGAATTGCCCATTCTACCTATAAACAAAAATGTAGAAACCAGAAGGCCATTAGGCACGGAGTTGAAACTCCTACCCCTGAGTAGCCCTTAACAAAGAATCAGTCAAATGTCTTTACATAATTTAGATATCTCCAGCCGTTCACACGTTATAATACAGTGTGACGTCACTCCCAAATTTGTATAAATTTCCTCGTAAATTTCTGTTTTTCAGTTGTTTGGGAGTAGGTGTTAACAATATATATTATGTCTGCATAAAAGCCTTCACTGGGAACCAATACCTCAGTTCGAGCTCTAAGCATAATATAATTAAGTTTGTAGATATTCATGTCAAACATTCACCTGACTACAGTAAACTTTTACTACAATATGCTAGTGCCCAAGGCGATTTCAAGTCAAAATGTTAATATTTTTGATTAAATAATTAACTAATCTTTGCATACTAGTTCTAGTATCTAAAACAGGTTTTTTTTCCAACTTAAAAACATGTTTTCGAATTTAACAAATTCATTCAAAAACCCGGTTTTTAACAACCGAAAAACCTTACAGGATATTAATGAAGGTGCCGATATAGGCTTCCCTCATACCGACGCGGTGGCGGCCACCATGGCCGAGGCCGCGTTGTTGTGGGGGAAGCCATAGTCAGGCCGCTGTTAAGATGGCAACTTCCGTCTTAAAGAGTCAAGCCATAAATAATGTTATTCGGTTCAATTGTCAGCGGTACTCAAATAATATGATACAATTTATAATACTCTTCAAAATTCTACACGAATCAGCTGTTCGCTCATGTACTGCTCGAACAGGTAACAATTTCCTTTTTTCATGGTGCGTGAAATAATTTTCCACCTTTAGTATAAACTGATGTTCATATTTTGGGTTAAATGTTTTCCTTTCGATTGTTTTAATTTTCGCTTAAACAAATTCAGAAAGGTACATCAGACACTTCATATTCATTCACCAATCTGTTCTTCTCTATTAATTTTGTGCAGATTTGCCAGTGTTCTCCTCGAAATTCCACACAGTTCAGTTGTTCGCTGCTGTACTGCTCGTTACTCCTCTTTTGTGAAATAGTATTCCGTCTTTAATAGAAACTGACATTTCGAGTAAAACGTTTTCCTTTCGATGTCATGACATGATTCTAATTTGTAATGTTAATTTGGGAAATAACACAAAACACAAAATAATTATGAATTTCAAAATAAAGTCACAAATATGTTCATTTACTGCTTGAAATTCACTGTATATAAATTATAATATGATTTATGACAGAATCAGATTTGTGTTTTGACTCTTTTAAGAAGAAAGTTACAATCTTACCGGTCCGAATAATAATAATAATAATTTTTTTTCAAGAGCCACAGCGTGTTGTCGAGAATCCGCCGACTGTAGAAGATGTCGAAACCTTCTGGAAGGGAACCTACGAAACGACGCGTCCATTCAATAGCGACACTCCATCAATTGCACACTTCAAGGCTCTGTGTCACAGACATCTTGAAGAGCCAGAAGAAGTGTGCCCGGCAATCAGTACGGAGGAAGTCCAACAGGCACTTGTTGGTACCAAGAACTTCGCTGCCCCGGGCCCGGACGGCATTAACAACTGGTGGTGGAAGAAATTTCCTTCCACTCACCGCCGTCTGGCGCGAGTTTTCAACTCATGGTTGAACGAGGGGCAGCAGATTCCGGACTGGTTCGTCGAGGGACGTACTGTGCTTATCCCCAAAAAGAGGGATCTTTCCGACCCGAGGAATTATAGGCCGATCACTTGCCTTAACTCCTGCTACAAGATATTTACACGTATCTTGTATGCTAGGACGCTGAGGTCTGTTGATCCGGTCTTCCAGCAGATACACGAACAGCGTGGTGCCAAGAAGGGCATGGCAGGTTGCAGGACAGCCTGCTGATAGACCGCTGTATTACACAGGATTCTGTGCAATACAAGCGGAATCTATCGATGGCTTGGATTGATTACCGTAAGGCATTTGATACAACATCGCATGAGCTATTGTTGTACTTGCTCGAATGTCTTGCGGTACCAGCACCACTAGTGAGATGCATAGAACAGCTGCTGCCGCTCTGGAAGACCCGCTTCACCATAACATCAGGTGCACAGCGGGTCACGACAGAGCAGGTGGCATTAGGAGAGGAGTTTTCCAGGGTGACTCCCTGAGTCCTCTCCTCTTCTGCATCTCACTGCTGCCGTTGTCTGTTGGGCTCCGCCAAACCCGCGGATATCAATGTGGGCCACCCAGCGACCGGAGGCATAAGGTCACCCATCTATTTTATATGGATGACCTTAAACTTTATGCCTCCGGAGAGCGCGAACTACAAAACGCTCTTAGGGTGGTCGAAGAATATACGCGGGCAATTGGTATGGAATTCGGGTTGGATAAATGTGCAGTCGTCCACCTCAAGAGAGGACGATGCGGGGAATTCCCTGAAGATGCGCAGCTCGCAGACGGAAGCATCCTAAGACATCTGGATGCCGGAGAGACCTATACATATCTGGGTGTGCAACAAAGGCACATCCAGGATGTATCACAAATAAAAGATTCTCTCCGCGGCAAGTACAGTCACCGCCTCGAAGATTTGGTCTTCCGAACTTTCGGGGAAGAATAAGGTGTCTGCAACCAATATACTTGC
>JANEYF010001988.1:0-35802 GCA_029963845.1 Rhamnusium bicolor
AACCACTTGACCCTATAATTTCGTTTTGGCTTGCCATGTATATTCGAAAATAATTTCCGGTTATAGACTTTGTTATCTAGTTTACTTGTATTTTTTTTAAATTTCTAGCTATCGTAGAACTCGAGATATCGAAGTCTGATGCACTATTGCCCCACCCTGTATAGTCTGCTCATATAGTTTTGTGAACTTTTGAAGACTTCATATTTCGCTAAACTTTTTTTTGCTTTACTTTAAGTATTACTTTTAGGCGCATGCAAAAATTTTCTGTTATATTTTTTCTTGAAAACTAAGACGTAGGAAAAAAAGTAAGATTAAAAAAACTATTAATAATTTTTATTTATAATTTAATTTAGTTTACATAGGTGTGCAAATAAAAACATCAAAATGTCACATGTGAGAAACTGGTCATTTAAGTCACGCCTTTAATGCATAATGCTGTTGATAATTAGATTTAACACATTTTTTTAGTTATGTAGCAGGCAAAAATCAATGTGTGTAGATTAAAACAGATTGGAAATCAACAATCAATACCACTACAATTAAAGAATAGAAATAAATCCTTATTTCTGGTTCACCATATTTTCACCAACGAACTAACTTTCGTAAATTATATACAGGGGATGTTCAATGAAAACTAACCATCCATAACATCTGTAATACTTATAATTTGTAATATTTGAAATTGAGTGGAACATGTCAACAAAGATACCAAGGGGGACATGTTCTTATGTAAAAACTAGACGTGTTTCACTGACCCTTTAGCCTCCATGGCCAATCCTCCCAAAATTTTAAATGATACCCATATGTATGGCACATCGTTGGAAAGGCAATTTTATAAGGATTTCATTAGCGTACCTTCTTTTTTTAGTTGACTTGAAATTGAGCGGAAAAAAATATCTATTCTCTTTCTTTTGGTTAGATTGTTACAAATGGATGTTTTCAGTAACTGTCAAAATGACCTTTCTCCACATGCATACCATACAATAAAACAAAAGACTTTGTAAGAGAAAATAAACATTTACAAAAACTTGTAGCGTCAACCAACGACATTCTTCTATTATTAGATCTTCAATGCCTACCAACTGTGCTGCATAAACTTTGGATTTCAAATGCTCCCTTAAGAAAAAATCCAAGGTAGACAAGCCGGGTGACTTAGACGGCCCTTCGATAGGACCACGTCTTCCAGTCCATCACCCAGGAAATTGACTGTTCAAAAATTTCTGCATGGAAATCACACAGTGTGGAGGTACACCATTTTGCTTGTAAAATAGTTCATTTTCAAGCAAATCTTTGTCATTTTCAATAGCTTTGTTACATGCAGATCAACAGGTGGTTCTCCAAGCTCTTCTACAGTAAACAGTAACCAGTAGCTTATCTCTCCTTGTTGCCAGGCTTCGTCGCCGGACACCTACAAGAGCCGTTACTCTGAAATGCATCAGTGTAGTAGTGGCCGTCAGAGCGGAGTTTATGTTATAAGCGAAATAAAAAATAACTTGTGGTGTAAGTGCTTTATTCGTAATTGGTTTACTGTGACAATTGTATACATTTTATTTAAAATGGGGGACAATAAGAAAAAAGGGGGGAATAGTTTGCTCATGTAAAGGGTATACAAATATGTAATTGTTGTAATGAAAAGTTTTATTTATTTCCTCGTGATGCCGAAAGGTAAGTTTATCACAAGATATTTTGTGGGTTTTTTATTTGCGGGCCATTTACGAGGTGAAAGGGTCAAATAAAGTTTAAGCCTATACCCTTTCACTTTAAGGGGTGATAGTACTATAAGAAATAAGTTGAGTTTTGGATATAAACATTTGCCATAAGTCAGTTCATAAAGGAACTACAATCCTTTAAAGGTGGTAAGTACAACATAGTTACTTGTCAATAAATTCGAAACGTCTTCAGTTGTAAGAGTTAAATTTGGGCCATTTATTAATTTCGTAATGTTACATATTTTGTTAAATTTTTATCGAAATGTCATATGATTTATTGGGGTAATTACAAAAGGGGTGGAGGTGAATTTCGCCATAACTTTTGTCTTATTTGTTTTACACATTTATAGTGGAAAGAAATGCCAGTATCAAAAACTGCATAAGAAAAGGTCCTCTTACCAAATGTCAATATAAGCTATTATTTTTGAGTTATTTGTATCTAAATATTGCTATACAGTATGGGTGTACAATAATTGGTAGGTAAATACATATTTCTACACAAATAATTCCGCAGTTTTAATTATGAACTGATTTAAGGGAAATGTTTATATACCAAACTGTTTATATACAAAACAAATTTAGTAACAGAAATTTTAAGACGTGTCGAAGAAATAAGTTAATTATTTGAAAAAATTAATAAAACGTTTATTTCTTATTATTTTGTTCCATATATTTTTTTTTACTATTAATCTTATGATTCAATGAACAATCTATAGTCTACAATAAATTACCAATGAAATAATAATGAAAATTGTAATTTAAAAGACAATGCTAATTTAACTTAATATATATTAACTCTATGTCACATACATTTATGTTACCCCATTACAATTGTTTATACAATAGAACTAAAATACCTAAAAAAAAATTTTTTTTTTAAGGAAAAATATATTTTATTTTAATAATATAAAAATAGGCAATTTTTTTAGTATATTGTAAAATATATAGTTTTTATTAGTGGGTTAATGTTTTGTAAAATCTTTTTATTTTAAAATATTTTAAAAAAATTCACACTTTATAAAGTATAAGTAATGGTATTTACCTTTAAATTTTTAAATTAAATTATATATAATAGAAGATTTAGGTTATTAGAACTAAAGAAGAGCTCCAAAGCGTTAAACTACATTGGCTATTAAGTTCTCGTTCAATACTATCGTGTTTGTCGTCTACAACTACAAAACTGCATTGCGTTAAAAATCCGCAATAATTATAAAAAGAGTGGTAGAGTCATAGACATGAGGTCTGCGGATATATTGTACAAATTATATACGATATGTATTTTTAAGGATATAAATAATAAAAATGGCATGTTGTCATTTAAAATAAAATTAAATGTGAGGTCCAACTTACTTTTAGATTTTTTTAAAAATGATAAAATAATTTTACCGGTTTAGTGGAACCGGGACCATATGGGCCCAGTTACCTCATCGATAATTTTATTACAGAATGACTGCATTTATAAACGAAAAACTAATAGAGGTACAAATGGAGGTCAATATACTAGAGAAACGTTACGGTAAGCAATTACTAACAGAACAGCTCTAGGAGGTGCAGTCAGAATTTTAAGAAGCACCCTAAGGCATTAAGAGAAACCAGGTGACGTGGATTAGGTTCAGCACATGGAAAAGGTGGAGGTAGTAAAATTGCATTACATGAATAAGATGAGACAGACTTGGCAGGACTAAAGTGAAGGAAAGTTATTTCTTTGGTCCAAGCAATGACGAAGTGTTAGATGTTCAAAACTTTATTAAAATTTTTCAAATAAAGATGCGATACAAAGACGAGGGACATGAAACTGAATGGTTTATAAACGCAATAACTTATTCATTAAAAAGCCACAATCTGTGGAAACTTCCAGGATAAAACAAATTAATGTTTGGTTTCTATGACCTTGAAGTGACAACCTTTAACGTGAAGCTAATACTAACGTGGCTTTCCACAAAACATCATATACTGCAGTCGACGAACGTTTCGCCAAATCAAGTATATGATATTTGGTGTATTGTGGAAACCCACAGTTAAAGAGCTTAAACTAGAAAATAAACTTGAATTAATATTTAACTGTGACGAGTTTCCCATGTGTCATGATCCCTGTAAGACAAATATAGTCACAGGTAGCCTTTTACAGCCACATTATTTCTGTTTTTGACCTTTTAAAAACAGCATGGGATAAAGAATTGTTATGTTTGCAGCGTCTTCGTTCTAGGAAAATAATTCCAAAGCCAGACTTTATGGAGATGATTTTTACTCACTTGGGTCTAACTGCAGAATAAAAGTCTTTATTCTTTGAAAATACTGATGATAGTATCCAACTGCTACTAACCATGTTCCCCAATAAGTTAAAATAGGTTGCGGCGGAGGTGTGATGTCAAAACAAACCAAATAAAAACATTTAACATGTTTGTGGGTTTTCTGGAATGTTAGTTTTGTATTTGTAATGATTGCATCAACTTCGGGATAATTTCGTTGATTTCAGCAATTTTCCATCTTTAACCATACATCCTGCTGCATCGGTGACTAACATCAATACTTGTGAACTATCAACACTCATCCACATCAAATGCGTTTGTAACTATACAATTCTTGTATTGTCTACCCAAAGAAACGCCGGTGCGCGATGGGTGAGAAAAATGCGAACGGAGTAGGATTGTTATATGTTGCTTATGTATCGAAGCGAACAGACGATGCATTTTTTGCGCATCCTCTCCCTTTCGCTGTGTATGGTTTCTGCCTGGAAGAACAGTAAAGTCACTGCACTGACGATTTGCAATCTTTTATTAGCAATTAAATATGGTGACGTAGTCCATCAGGACCTAAATCGCAAGCTATATTATGTGTCACATGATTTTCATTTACATCCGCTCTTTTATTATACACCAAGTAATACATCTTTGATTTTGTTTATTACTAAGCTGTTCATATGGTTCAATTTTCGATTGGCTGGTTGTCCTGTAGGTAAATATGTGTCCAAAATACTCAGAACTGTTCCTTATTCAACACATTTAGGACCAGTTTTTCCATCTCCCATTAAATTAATTTGGTAGATAATTTCCTTAAATACGATTATATCAATAATTGTATCCATGGAATTTATGTGCCACATAAATTTAATGGGAGAAGGAAAAAACTGGTCCTTAGTGGAATAATACAAACAAAACGCATAAATATAAAGTCACATAGAATTGTCGCACATGGAAATCGTTTATTTTTTATTTCGTCGGTGTTCTGCACATTTTAAATTTCTTTTCCAGTGGAAAATATGCATCGACATCTGCTGCACATTACATATAAGATATCAGACGAAATGTACCGTAATATTTTAAATCCGAAATTTGTCTTTATGCTTACAAATGTTGGAAATCGTGGAGGTTTTTGTGAACCCGATATCTATATATTTAATACATACACGCACGCGTGCACGACCAGGGTACCAGTTCAACTGATCATCAATGTATAAAAGTACGTACATATATGAGCGTGTACAGGTTGAGCACATACGCACGCTCAAATAAGGACGTCTTGCTCAGGAGGCTCACTTTATGTGTAAAGGCAGGCGCGCACCAACGCACGCATACAAATGTGAGCCACAGCTTGTCGATTTTCTTAACATGCCTAAAGTGATTTGTTTATGCATGTTCAGTGTGGATGCCAGACATGGTCAGTTTGGTATATGTTGTGAAGATATGAATTTGCGATTTAATTATTAAGCTGCGTCCAGATTTGAACATTTTGCCTGAATGAACATAACAAGCCGAACTCGCAGTGCTGTATTCACTAATCTGAACGAGGCGAATCGAACTCACCAAACTTTTTCCCCGGCTTGTTGGTTAATCAGAATTACTTAAAAGAAAATATTGTTCTTCAAGCATTGAGTCTGGATGGGAATAAAGAGAGTTTGTGATGTTTGGAACATTCACGCTAGATCACGTGCTGATGTTACAATTTTTACAAGTTTTGTTTTAAATTTTAATAAAAATGGAATGGGATAGAAAAAAGTCTCTACAGTTAATCGATATTTATAAATAGTACCCAGTGTCATAGAACCCTAAGCGTAGTAACCATACTTTGAATTAAAAAAAGCTCCTGTTGCCACTTAGTCTACTTAATAAATAAAAATAGTTATCAAATGGGAATACATGGGAAATGGGATGTGTATGTAGACCAACTATGTAAGAAGTTATCGAGGACAATATTTGGTACACGGAGACTAAGTAAGATAGTAAATGAAGGTACTCTATTATCAGTTTATTTTGCCCTGTTCCATTCACACATGAGTTACGGGGTACTATTTGGGGCAACTCTAGTTACTCGCATAGAGTTTTCATGTTACAGAAGAAAGTTATAAGAATATTTTCAGGTGCTTCTTATATTGAACACTAAACCATTGTTCATTAACTTGAAAATAATGTCACTGCCAAACCTGTACATCTACAATAGCTTAATAGAAATTCATGACAAAAAAAGTCAACTGCAGACACACTCGGATATTCACGCACACAACACTAGACGCAAAGACAACCTATATAATTCTAGATACAGGTTGTCAAAGTCCAAGAAAAAATCTGTGGATCTAAATTTATACAATAAATTACCGAATACTTGGAAAATACTGGCTAGGGGACAGTTCAAAATGAAAATTAAATCCTTTTTATTAAAATATTATTTTTATTCTGTGACTGATTATTTTAATATTGATATAATGTGATTTGGTATAGTCTATGTTGTACATATGTATGTATCTCGTAGATTGTGCATGTTCGTGGATCAGTGAACATATTGTTGACAATGCATATTGCATGCCATAAATAGAAAACGTGATTGGTCTATATGTTGCTTGTATACTGGTATGCTTTTTGTACCACATCTTCGTTTTATATTTGGTTATTTATTATCCCTTTTTTTGTTCTTGTACATATAATATTTACATTTTATTTTATCTTTACTTTTTTTATATTACATGTATGGTTTGATTAACTTTTTAAATCTTAAATTAACACTGTATACATGTAATCTTTGACCTGCCATAAATGTGTGTAAATATGTAAAATGGTCAAATAAATAAATTAATAAAAAATAACGATTATGACGAGTGTGCATAATGCAACAAGCTTCTGTTCTGATTATTTATTCGTGTTTGTTCGTGGGCGTTCGGCTCGTACTTTCAAGCAAAAATGCTCAAATTCGAATTCAGCTTTATATTACTTTCTCCACAATATGGAGTGGAGTAACGAATTATGTTTAAATTTAATTGACGCGTACCATTCACATCTGGTTTTATGGGATAGGAAAAGCAATTATCATAATTAGTATAAATACAGAACTTACAACCGCATTGCACTTGAACTGAGTTTCACTAGACTTATGTCGGGTATCAGGAATAGTCTGAGCACACAGATATGCTCACCAACACGAACGTATCGCACTTAACCTGAGCACACAAAACCTCAGCCAAACGTATGTGCCTGCGCCTTGAGACTATTCGTGTTCATATGTGTACGTGCCTTAAGATATATAACGTAAATAACTAGTCGAAGTTCTGTGCGCCTATGGTGAGCATCTTTACGTATCACCACAATACATGTCGGTAAAGTAGATCAAGCGCTAAATTTCATGGGAAGCAACTTTTTATGAACAGTAAGTGCATCAGGAGAATAGATTTATAAAAGTCCTGGTCATAACACATAACAAATTAAACGCACTTCCTTTACGTAGCTTCTGGAATTAAACATACACGACAATTACATTAAATGACAAGTACCTTTTCTAGTTTTTCTTTAGCTCAGGATGCAATTCCGTAAGTACTGGTCATTGTTACGCTTACAAACAATAGTTAATGTCACTCATTATAATGTTATCTGAATGATATAAATGTTGTTAAATGTGCATAATTGCAAAGGATAATTAGATTTTCTAAGTGATTTATATCTTTATTTCTTTTTTTTATATTACAGATAATTGCACTTTGTTTACAAAAAAGATTTCACCATCATGAAAGTGTAGCTGTAAAAATATTTTATAACTGTTTGTTTTTCTAATACATTTTAAATAAATAAGTGCTATTAGAGCATGTCTAATTGAACGCCTGTCAGCTAGGAACCAGCTCTCAATTTTTAAAATAAATTACTGTCGATTTTGTTTTCAAAGATCTCTGGTGCAAACAGATGATTCTTCGTAATAGAATGGAAAAAGTACGTACATAAAAATATTCATTATTACAATTTTGAGTGGTTTTTTATAAATAAATTCTCTTGAACACTGATAAATTTACAAGGTTTTGAAATAAATAATAAAAAGACTTTTTTTATGTGCATTTAATTTTCTCTTTTTGATCCAATGGCTGCCGCGGGTGCAGAAGATTTTTTATTAATTTTTTAGTTAATGCAATTTAGAGTAAATTTAAAAATTGTTTTGTATCCATAAGTAACAATTTACTCAAATTTAATCAATTTCCTCTAATTTTTGTCATTGAATGAGGAAAAGGCAGCTTTTAATATTTCCTGTGGCATCTTAGTACAATTAACATTTCCATTACAACTTATATAAAATAAATTTCAAAATTACCAAATCTGCGGCATCAATAGGATTAATACACACACATTGCAGATTCTATATCTTATCTTAGTTGAGAAACAAGTATCGAGCAATTTTGTATTTAAAATTTTCTTTATGGTATGGTAAAAAAAATTTTTTACCTATTAAGGGCGTAAAACATTATTTATTAGTTTTAATTACACTGGCAGACAAAACTTTTTTTTTGTAACATACCCTGAATAGCATCTCCCACTGGAACCTTTTTGATTACAGAAATGACAAGAAAAAAATCTTAACACGTACCGTTTTCTTGTTACATTAATAAAACATTATGGGCAGGAGTAACATTATTGTTAATTTTACTAATCTATTTATTGTTATACCAGTCTCACCAGGAACTGCATCGATCGATATAGGGAAAAGTACGCACCAGAGAATTTTGAAAATTTAGGGAGCTACTAACGGCAGTCACAGTGGGACGAAATGCCGAATACGTGGACAAAAGTCACAAAAGGAAAGTTTTAATATAGGGATTTTTATGTTTTGGGTTGGCTACAATAATGTTGGCACCATTGAATTCCAGTAACCGAATCGGTCAGCTGTTTTTTTCTGAAGCTACACAGCGAGTCGAAAGTGACGTACTTTTATTAGTGGCGTGTCAAGCCCTGTGTGCTTGAAAAGTTGTGCGAAAATTAAAGTGCACGTAGAGATTCTGTCAACGACTATTCCCAATATTGAAAATGGAGGATGTTCCTCAAGGTATGTACTTGATTTTAACGGTCAATAACTTGTTAAGTAATGTATTAACTTTTGTTATTCAAATTAACAACTATACTGTAAAATAACGAAAAACCTTAATAAAATTCAGTGAAAAGTGAGAGATAAGTTACGAATTCCACGGAATTCCACTAAGTTTTGTATTTTCCGATGAACCAGGTTATATTTGCATTAAGATTGAAGGATAAAATTCCGCGAATAGCCACGAATCCGTTACTAAACCACAGATGGAGCTACAGCTGCAATACGTTGATTTTTTATTTCATTTCGTATAGAATGCTGGAATAGTAAAAAAAAATAGTCCCTATGACTGAAAATTATGTAATAATTGATATCTAGCGTACAATAACAAAAAATACGTTAAAAAAAAGAAAAATAATGTGCTATTTTTAATATTTTGACCCGTATCTTGAAAATAAACATATTATATATAGTGAAATGGATTGCCCATAAGGTAAAAAAAGCTCTAAATATTGTTCAATTTTATCGAAAATTAGTGATTTACAGTTTTTGATCCAATATGGCGGAAAGAATTTTAAAAAAAACCGGATTAATAAGTTAAAATTCGGTATTTATATGTTTTTGAGCTCGCTGGATTCGAATCTAACATTAAAATTTGACAATTGAAAATAATATGGCGGATAGAATTTTGATATCAGATTCGAATTCAGCGACCTCAAAAACATATAAATACCCAATTTGAACTTATTAATCCGATTTTTTAAAAAATGTTTGCCGCCATATTGGATCCGCCATTTTGAATTTCAAAATTTTGATATCAGATTCAAATTCAGCGACCTCAAAAACATATAAATACCCAATTTGAACTTATTAATTCGATTTTTTTAAAATGTTTGCCACCATATTGGATCCGCCATTTTGAATTTCAAAATTTTGATATTAGATTCGAATTCAGCCATCTCAAAAACATATAAATACTACATTTCGTTCAAATTTAATAATATTGAGACTTTTGTCCACGTATTCGGAATTTCGTCCCACACTGCAGTGTGGCCAATTCAACTAAAATAATTACAAGCATCTGGCGCTTCCGGAAGTCGATACCAACTTGCCTATATGTTTTAAGATTTTCGAAAAACAAATTCTGAGTCAAAAACATGTAGAATACCCTATGCCTAAACCCAGGCGTTTCAGAGATATTTGACATTTTAATAAAATTTTGACATAGCCTTTATAACTTTCTTTGTGTAAAAGATACTCATTTGCATTTTGGCATGCAGAAAGACCATAAGGTGAGCTACTCTCTACAGTTTACAGAAATTCAATAATAGTATACCAAGTGTTCTATTTTTGACGTTACATTTTGTAAACTTCAAACCGAAAAACTTGCTTTTCTTTTTTGGAATATCATTAGTTGTTGCTCCACAAAAATAGCAATCATCCAAATGATTGGTGGGTTCTCGCCATAACATTGGAATCGCAAAAGGCATCCTTTTTCTTCTCCCATTCATTCACTGCTCAAGTGACACCCTACAATTTACACATTAAACGTGGGAAGTCCATTGCTTGTTTTGATCTCCGACTAAAACTACAAAATATAGAAAATACGCTTTTTTCACATTTTCAGACGATGGCCTCTCTTGTGACATCACAGAGAATTCTCCACAAATGTAACAAAACTTGTCAAGTGAGGTTTTGCAACGTCGGCGCATTTGACTGGACATTTTTGTCGTAACAGAGTTATGAAAATACACGAAAATACTTTCTAACAATACAGTTGAGCACTTGGGAGGTCAAAACAAGACTGATACTGAAAATGTGTTGAAAACTTGTTCTTCTAAAATTGCCGATCCATCATAAAAATTATTACCTGGCAATATAATAGGGTCTATTGTGTTCACACAAAAATGGTATGCATTAGGACTTGTGGGAGTGTTATTTTAAATTTGCAAATATTGACAATCGCATTGTTAAAAAATGTCAATTGGACAAAAACTTTAATTTCCTAAATTATAAATTCTTTGATTTCATCGTTACTTAGGTAGCGAGTAAACAAGAGCAGCTATTTTCAAATTTCAAAAAACTGCAAAAAAAAGGCGGATGAAGAAGTGAAAATGTATTCACTTGCACACTCCTTCAATATTAGAGAAAGCCTATGACGAGTATGAAGTAAATATATTAAAAGCAACTCTTGCAGTACAGAATAATACAAATATTAGGAAATATGCACGATTACTTGCGATTCTAAAATGGGAACATGACAGATACAAAGCTAAGAAGTCAAAAATCCTAATCAGAAAACAAATTGGGTGTTATCATAACAACACGCCATCGCCAACACACACCCCTTATGAATGACTTTCTGTGGTGTAACAACATATAAACACTCCGGATCTTGCCCCAGCAGACTTTTTTCTGTTTCCACGAGTGATAATGCATTTTTAAGGGAGAAGATTTTCGTCCAATGTAACAATCAGGAGTAATCGCAGGCCATCTTTGATACATTTAAAGAAGCAGACTTCCAGAGGACATTCCAAGACTGGCAGAAGCGGTGGGACAAATGCATAGTATCACATGGGGAGTACTTTAAAGAGGATGTTGATATTATAGATTAGAGGTACATTTTGAGCTTCTTATTAGAACACGGGAATTTTTGGCTCGTATCTTGTATGTAGGTTTTTTTGCTGATAAAATAATCGAGAATCGAAAACCAAAATTCGGAGATCATTTAGTGTAATCAATAATGAAGAAATAAATTCTGGCCATTTTAAATTATATAGGAGTTACGCTGGTTTGCGAAACCCTGATACAAATCATCAACGATTCTATAATTGTGGCAAATGTTCTACACAAGTACTGAAAAAGGCGCATTTGGAGCAATGCCTAGTAAAACAACAAGTTTTCCAAATTGTCAGATCAACCATACTACACTTGATTTAGACGTTAATCCTCAACTTTGATAGGTGACGCAGGTGAAGGTAAAGACACACTAAATGTAAAACATGCTGGATGCAAATCTACTAATGAAGGGCGTAAAAAAAGCATTTTCTTTTCTTGCAATGGCGTGAAAATTATAACCCAAAGCATTAACCAAAGAATTTAATAACAATTATAACAGCAACAATAGTTTAAACAAAGAATTTTTTATTTTAAAACAAATAATTATAGAAGAATTCAAAGTATAAAGATTCATAAAGATTCAAAATATTTACGAAAAATTTGACTGAGAAATCTTTGACTAACGTGGTTTTCCACAAAATGCTAAAACATCATATATTGTACTCTGCGCGCGTTTCGCCAACCAAGGTCGCATCATCTGAAAATGATTAAAATGGGAGCAATCTTTGGTTTATTTTGGCTACATTAGTAATTATGGAAACGCAGATTATCAATTTAAAAGTGTTCTTAATTACTTCTTTAACTGTAGCGGTATATTCATCTATATAACTTTTCAAATCCAAATAGAAACTCCTTTACTGGAAAAAATTTTTTTTCGGAATAATTGATGAAACAAAACAATTGACTGAATAAAGGTATATACCGGGTGTAACAGGATCATGGTACACCCCCTCTTTCTCCTTTAGTTTTGAAGATAATTGATTGAAATTTGGGATATCTTATATACATAATAAGCGGCACTTTTTGGAATACAAGTGATTTTTTTGTTCACGTCCGGTTTCGCCGAACTTTCGATTTTAAAATAGAACACCTTGTATATTATTGCATTTTTGAATTCTGCATAATTTTCTGAATCCAACGATACCAAATAAGTGACATTTCAAACGTTAATATTTTTTATAATATAATTTTTAGTTTTCCATTTAAGTGTGCCATGACGGTTCCTATTTATTCTAATGACCCGTGTAATGCTAGAAAAATCGAAATCCCGTCATAAATCACGTAATTTAGTACGTGATCTATGAGCAAATAAAGTTCATCAAAATGGGAAAAATCAATTTTTTCAAATGGAACCATATTGGTAACGTGGTACCATTTATTAGTACTATTAATAAGGAATTTATTCATATGTCGTATTAAAATGTGCCATAAATGCAAACAAAATTACAGCTGCAAGAAAATACAATTTTGATCTAATTACCTTGTTATACATAAAGTGGCTTTGGAATACAAAAAACGAACTAGCATAGCTGTTTCTCGAAGAACGTTCGCCAATTGCTGGACCGTTATGCTATTAATTGTGCGTCTTACTCGTAGCTCCAGGTCTTCACGGGTTGTAACGGCGAAATCAAGGGGTGTTAAATCAGGTGACCTTGGAGGTCACCTCACAGGATCTTTCGTCGAAATTACGTTTTCTTCGAATCTCCGTTGAAGGTAATCAATTACTATCGTTGAATTATGGGGAAGAACGCCATCTTGTTGGAAATACATTCCCTGTCGTAAATGGAAAGGTAATTCAGCTAAACAGTCCTCAATTTCATTTTGCAGAAATCCAAGTGTTTGGCACCAGTCAGGAGTCCTTCAAATTTTGTTGGATCAATGATTCTACTACCGATTATTTCAAGCCAAACTTGAAAGTTACCCTCCCGTAATAAATTTTGATTTTCTTGTGACCAATATTTTGCATTTTGTCGGTTAAATAATCTCAAATTTGTAAACCTAGACTCGTCCGAAAATAAAATCTTCCCAAAAAATCATTGTTTGGCTGCACGTTATTCTGGAAAAACCAATTGCAATATTCCATCCTACGTTCGTAATCATTTTCGTAAAACTGCTGGTGCAATTAGTATTTAAAAGATTTATAGTGATATTTGTTTGTTGACTGATTTCCAATTCAAACCCAATTTTCCTTAAAGGAACAATCTTCTCAATTTCTACTCGAGCCAAAACATTAATTTCCGTTCCGTCGTCAAGAATGAAATTTTCTTCGGGACCATTGTTGGACTCACTTCGAAATTGTTTTTCAAGACGATTAAAATAATTTCTCGCTAGACATTGTCTATCAGGATATCGTTCGGCATAAAGGTGTCTAGCCGCAACTGCATTTTTTCTACATTCCCCATAAATAATTAACATGCCCACTTTTTCATCTGTTGTACAAATTTGCGGCATGTTGAACACAATTAACAAGAATTTTAAACAATTTTTAAAGACAATAGAAACACCGGTAAACCAACAAATGTTTGACAAGCTAAATATTTCATCGTTTTCAAAGCCACCTTAGTTAGTTACTCTTAACATTTAATTAGAACAAAATTGTAGTTTCTTATTTTCTTTTAGCTATAATTTTGTTTGTATTTATCGCATATTTTAATACGACATATGAATAAATTCCTTAATAATAGTACTAATAAATGGTACTACGGTACCAATATAGTTACATTTGAAAAATTTGAGTTTTTCCCCAAAAAACCATTTTGATGAACTTTATTTGCTCATAAATCATGTAATTTAGTATTTTTGACGGGATTTCGTTTTTTCTAGCATGACACTGGTCATTTAGAATAAATCGGAACCGTCATGGCACACTTAAATGGAAAACTAAAAATTATGTTATAAAAAAACATTGACGTTTGAGATGTCACTTATTTGGTATCGTTGGATTCAAAAAATTATGCATAACTCAAAAACGCAATAATATACAGGGTGTTCTATTTAAAAATCGAAAGTTAGTGTTACTTCCGGCGAAACCAGAAGTGAAAAAAATCACTTGCATGTCAAAAAGTATCGCTTATTATTAAGCGTGGCCAAACGATGGTAGATTCAGGGTCGGGCGCAATACCAATGCCATCGCGCGCGTGTTTACGATGACGATGACAATACACATTTCAGTTGTTATCTGTCGGTCGATGCATAGAGTACTAATAAATAATAAATAATGTTGAGCGTAAAGAGTAGAAAACTTGTAAAGTTTGTGATCAAGACGACTTAATGCGCTGGAATAAATACGGCTGCAAAATTCATGTCAATAGTAACCGGCATAAAAATAAAAAAATGGCGCGTGTCTTCTTTGGAACCTCAGTTTATGTTTGATTTACTGTTAATGCTGATTGCCTGTGATGTTCCCCTGCGCATATTGAATAAACCAGCATTTCGGGAGTTCTGGAATAAATACAATCCCCAGGTGAATTTACCAAGTCGTTCCTCGTTACGTAGATGTATACCAAGTGCTCGTGAAGACATTGTAAATAGGATTAAATGTGCATTAAAAAATACACGGCTGTGGTTATATGTTGACTAGACTACAGATTGTAAAAAAAATTCTATTTTAAATGTTATAGTACGTGTACTCGACCCTGTTAAACCAACATTTCCACTTTTACTAGCTAGCAAAAGACTAACTGCATGTACTAGCGAAACAATTACGCGGGTGGTGTTGGAGACTTTCGAAAAATTTGAACTGTCAACAAGTCAAGTGTTGATGTTTGTGACCGATGGTGCTGCGACAATGCGTTTGTTGGGCCGTTTCCTTCAAAGAGACGATTGTAGGTTTTTACATGTTACGTGTAAAGTGCATGCGTTCCATCTTGTAGCAGAAACGATTCGAAAATGTTTTCCAGAGGTAGATGCATTAATAGCATGTACTAGCGAAACAATTACGCGGGTGGTGTTGGAGACTTTCGAAAAATTTGAACTGTCAACAAGTCAAGAGTTGATGTTTGTGACCGATGGTGCTGCGACAATGCGTTTGTTGGGCCGTTTCCTTCAAAGAGACGATTGTAGGTTTTTACATGTTACGTGTAAAGTGCATGCGTTCCATCTTGTAGCAGAAACGATTCGAAAATGTTTTCCAGAGGTAGATGCATTAATAGCAAATACAAAAAAAGTATTTCTCAAATCTCCTAAACAGCTTCGAGCATTTCACACACTGTGTCCTGGTATTCCGGAACCACCAGAGCCGATTTTTACACGTTGGGGAATATGGTTGAAGGCAGCTTTTTGTTATGCTGAATATTTTCAACAAATAAAAGCTGTGATACTACAGTTCAACCCTAACCAGGCTGCAGCTATTAAGGAAAGCCAGACAAGCTTTCAAGATGTTTCCCTTGAAACATATTTAAAAACTATTTATAAAATTATGGAGGACTACACGACGCAATTGAAAAATTGCGTTCGACATCTACTTCCGTAGATGATAATCCTTGAATTCAGTTTGGGAAAGTAGAATAAAAGATATTATTAAATAAAAAGTATAATAAACGGGTAAGAATATGTACAAAAATGTACATAGGCTAAGATGGCCTCTTTTAGTCAAAAGATATAGTTGGGGTTGAAGACCAAAAAAAAAATAAACAAAATAAAATGGTCTGACGTTATTTAGGAAAAAAGGGTGACTGATCTCTTACAAAAATTCTTCTGACCAAATATGAACTTTCACTGGGGACAAAGATCTTACGTAACTTCAAATGGGTTAGTCCTGCGAAGAATCCACCAACGGCTAAGCTTTGAATGGATTAGATGTCAGTTTGATTCACTACTGTCAGTACTACGGTTACCCTTGAGACGAAATGCCAGTTATATAAAATATCTTTTTCCTGCTACACCCAGTATGTAATGATCAGTTCGATCCATCAGTTATCTTCTTCTCTTGGTCCATGTATTTACATAAAAAGGGGAGAGTTTTATGAGATTAGTACTATAGGCAAAACAAGGTAAAAAGCTGTGACGTTTGAATTGTCCAGCTATGTAGACAAAATATGAGAGTTAACACAAATGTACAGAGTAAATTGCAAACTAAACAAACTAGAATTTGTATCCCACAATATTTTGGGAAGTTGAAGACTTCAACTAACTTAAGTATCAATAAAAGTTATGTTAAATAGAAAAAAACACAACAAATAAACTAGGTATAGCTATGATAATAAACAAGTGAAATAGGTATTCACTATATTTTAAGATATTTTTTACTAAACGAAGGTAATCTTCAAGAAAATAGAATTTGGAATGTCTGTATATAGACAGACAGATAGAAAGATAACGGAAATAAATATTTGCTAAATATAAAACAATTTGATAATTGTCAAATTAAAGGTAACGTTAGTTCATTTATTTATTAGTTCCTTGTAGAGAGGTAATAATGGATTCCAGATAAAGTTAAATAAAGATATGTCTTGACTATATGTTTGCCGCAGATATTTAAAAGTTAATTAATTGCCAGATAACTAGGCAGGTATTCTTTGCCAGAGAACTAGGCAAGGCTCTACTAGAGCAGCATTTTAAACTAAATACTAAGTAAACGTTCAAGTAAGCACTCGATATTTTAAATTTAGAAAAACCTTATGCTCCAGAGGTCTGGTTGGCAAATATATGCACTGGTATAAAATAATACACCACAAAACAAATGTACCACATTAGGTAATTCTCACAAAAGTTATAAACAAATAGGTTTCCTCCAAAAATGGACACCAAACATCAAATGTCACCAGTTACCACTCTTCACACTTCACAGAGCTACCAACGTAACCAAGTGACCTAAAACTTCAACAGATAAAGACAGAAAACAACTAACTACGATACAAGTTAGTTTAAATGAAAACACAAAATTATTACAATATCAGAGGGATATTAGATAAATTGCTAACAAGGAACGATAAATCGATACTAATCGATATTAATGACAGCTGATCCAAAGAACATCCAATGTGAACTGATCACCGACAAGCAAATTCGCCCAAGGCGTAAATTAAGATAAATGCGGTACAATATTATTATGAAAATTACCTCAAAGGTACGTTAAATCAATATAGCAACTCTTTAAATAATGATGATCATAAAATTACGCAATAATACCAGAAAACATATAAATTTTACAAAACCGCTGAACTACAGGTGTTGTCCTCAGAACACTACACTAGTAAGAAGGAAGTAGCACCGTAGTGTTCTGCTACCTAAACTCGATAATAGTATGGAAAGGGACAAACATTTGAGAGTACAGTATGAGCAATAAAGACAAATAGATATTTAGGCATTTTTTTTAATCTACCAAAGCAATAATTGTTCCAATAGAAATCAGTGGCACCATCTGGACTAGACTGACAGAAACAATTCTTCACCGAAAACTACAAACTGGAAAAAAATGGCTTGCAATTTCGTTACAATAGTAAAGAAGTAAGAAAATTTAATAAAACTGTTCAATATGACCTCCATTTAGCTGAATACATTTTTGTCATCTACGCCGAACTGAGCTGATTACCCTTCTGAGAGTAGACATTTTTTGTGCCGAAAACGTCTCAGTCTTCCAAAATATCGATAGTTTCGGGCTTTTCAAATCATACACTTCATTTTTCACTCTGCCCCACAAATAAAAGTCAGGAGGGGTTATATTAGACGAACGGGGAGGACACAATACTGGTCCTCTATTTGAAATTATGAGGTTACCAAAATTTTCCTGTAATATCCGTCTAACATTATTAGTATGTGCAGATCAGCCATCTTATTGAAACCACAATTCGTTTATTTCTTGTTCTATAAAAAGCTGTCTTATCTTGGGTAAAACTTGATTTTCTAGACGTTCACGATATACTCTTCCCGTTAAATTGTTGTGAAAAATGAATGGACCAATTAAATGGCGATTTAAAAATAATAATTAAGGAAAGGATTATATGAAATGAAATGAAATTTATTAAATAGATCTGGCCTAATATACACAATATATAATAATATCAAATTACATAATAGAATATAGTTGTTAGATATACATATACATAAATATTTGTAAATACATAACAAGATTTGATTTGATTTAATAAATGTGTATACACACATACATATATACATATATACACAGTCATAGTATCATAGAAATAATACAAATATAGGGTCTACATAATACATAAATGTAAATACACAAATTCTATTACACCCATACCATCATAAGAAGTGAAAAGTATGAAGAGGAAAAAAATATTATAGAAGTTGAAAATAGTTAATTTTATACGATATGTTTACTATACATTAAATGTTATGCGCTTAATCTACCTTATTTAATAAAAAATGGGACAGTTTTCTTTTAAAGATTGTTAGTGTTTGAGCTGTTTTTATCTCTACCGGTAACTCATTAAATTGTTTAAGACCTTTATGAAATAGGGAATTCATCGATTTCTTGAAATTTGTTCTCTGTACGTGAAAATTGTTATTGTTTCTTGTTTGGTAATTATGGATTTCTCTATTTATTGTTATAAATCCGTTTAGATAAGCTGGTAGTAAGTTGTGATTTATTTTGTAAATAAATATCATCGAAAAATAAACTAGTCTAGTGGAAACTGTCATCCATCCCAGATCATAGGAGTAGAATTGGATGAGAAAAGGTAATACGCACCAAACATTGAATCCAAACCTAGTTTGGAATCTTCGTTGCGTAGTTACATGCAGATTTTCTGTGGCCCAATGGTGATAATTGTACTTGTAGACTCCACAATTTGTAAAACGACTTTCATTGGTCCATATAACTCTCGATTGAATATCAGGTTGTTCTTCGCATTTCTGATTAAACCAGCGACAAAATTCAAGCCTTCTGTCAAAATCATTATTGTTTAAAGTTTGGACAATCGTAGGTGTGTACGGATGATATTTCCATTGCCTTAATGTCTTGTGTACAGTTGTCTTAGGAATATTTGTTTCGCATGCAATTTGTCGCACTGATATACGGAAATTATTGTTAACAGCTTCGAGAATATTATTTGTGCGGTCAACATTATCAATATTATATCGGTCTCTTTTATTATCAAAACTTCCGTAACTTAACAAATTGCTTACAATTTTTCCAAAAACTGTTCTATGTCGTTGCATTCTCTCCGGAAATTTTTCTAAATAGGAAGCCGATACGTTTTGCAAATTTCTATTTATTTTTAAATGACATTTTACCATATAAATTTTTTTTATTTGAGAATTTGTGCGCCATTTTGCAATAATCACACTATTGAACAATAGTAATAAGTATTTTTGAACAATTTACAATAATGCCACTACTATTTAGTGAACAACTGCCAACTAATAGTAACGCCTATTATTTGTTTTAAACTCAGACTACTAAATTCTACTGGAAGCTATGTGTGAATTTTATTAATTACTAACTACCTTACATCCATGAATGCCCTTGATGAAGAGGATTTCTTTGTTCAAATTTTGAACACTATTGATAATTTTATGACAAATGAAACCTTAATGATCATCTATAAATTGATATTTTTAGAAAATGTAGAAATAAAGCAATTAGTCGCCGTCTAAATAAACAACTTCCTTGTCTCTGGCTGTACATAAATTTTTGATTTTCCATGGCCTACTATTTTGTTTTGTTAAGCAATGGATTACTTTTCTTAAATTAGTCCCATGAAAAACAATTTTTTCTTGGCATGTGATACGTCATCTGAAAGCTCTTTTTAAGCGCAATCTGAAAAATGAAAAAATGCCATATGGCTGCCAAGAAAAAAGAAAAGTTACATTAGATATCTCGGAAACAAAAGACTATCGAGCATTCGTTTCTAGACCAAAATATTAGTGTCCAAAAATTGTAACAGATATGGAATCAGCATCAAATTTGCTAAAACTTGTCCTATTCCTTATCCTATCCGACATCGTAGCTCCTACCGTTTCCGAGATCTCAATAGTGTGAATTGAATTTAGGTCACACGTGATAATAATAACTACAATCCTGTAGTGGGTTGGAACCTTTGATGTGAAGATAACATTGACGTAGTTTTCCACGAAACACCAAAACACTATACACTGCACGCGCGTTTCGCCAACCAAGTTGGCATCATCTGGAGGTGATTAAAACTAAACTTTAGCTAACAATCTACCCTATTTATACCTAAACTATTGTCACGGTTCACCGAACCGTCACGGTTTGGAGTTTGGAGAGTTACCCATTGCTGTTCCTTCATGTTGTTCGAAGAAATAATCGTTGAATCGAAAACAATTTTGTTAACAAAATAGTTTAGGTATAAATAGGGTAGATTGTTAGCATAAGTTTAGTTTGAATCATCTTCAGATGATGCCAACTTGGTTGGCGAAACGCGCGTCGAGTGCAGTGTATTGTGTTTTGGTGTTTCGTGGAAAACTACGTCAGTGTTAATAACTACAATATTTATATTAATTATTATTTTAAAAATTGTCACTCACGCTTACCTAATAATGTATTTGGTTTTTGGTCAACACAATCATCATCGTCAAATATTGTAAAAAAAATAAATAAAATAGCGCAACTTATATAGAATTTCATAGCAAATATTTCAATGTAGTCAGTACACAAAGAAATTATTTATATGTATAAATATTTGAACATTAATAGATATTTATCAAAGAAACTTTGAAAAAAGCATAATAAAAAATCGTTCTGTAAAAAACGTTATTATAATTTATTCATATATTAGTAAAGAAGTCAGTGAAAATATACGTTTGTAAACTAAAACCCCTGTCCGTGCAGTTTCGGCTTTGGTTTGGGGGTTGTCTAATTTATGTGGAATGTTTTTATAACCACCCCTTTATACATAAATGAACACCAAATTGACTCGTTATTTATACATATAGAAAATTGTTTCTGTACTGACAGTGAAATATTTGCTCTGGAATTCTATATTATTTGTTGTAGTCCAGAAGAAGACAATATTGATAATAAATTGAAGTTTTCCTACATTTTATCCAATTTAGTTCCCACAAAAAATATCAACATATTGAATAGTGGTGGAATCAAAACTTCCATTAAATAATGAAATCACTATTTTTTTTGACGTGTCTAATTTAATTTCACACAGTTCAATAGAACAATGCCCCTGCAATTCCTATTACTGCTACTATCTTCATTAGCAAGTAAATATTATTAGGCGCCTTACAAAGAAACTATTCCACTTTATTTCTACTAAAGATGTCCGATTTTTTTCGTTTGAACCCATCAAAAAGAGTGGAGTTTGGGAAACTTGATAAAACAAAACTCAATAAAATTTGTCGATTTCAACATGGAGTACTCACACCATAGGTTTGACGGATTTTTCCAATAACTAAGCCAAAAGCGATTTTTCAGAAACAACGGCATTGTCCTTAATTTGACACCAATCTTTAAAGGATTTATACGTTAATTCGTAATGTTTCTCTGATTTCTTCGGTAATAAAGATGAATATGCAATACTTGCTGCTTCATCGATCCCCGAAACACTCATTTTAACAATAAATTAAAGGTGTCACAAAATTTCACCTGTTGATTGTTAGTGTCTTGTAAATAAACAATTCGGACACTTTGGCTACAAGCCAAAGGTTATTATCATATCCATTTGTCTCTGTTATTCAGATTCATAAATAATTTTTTTATAATATAGATATACTAAATATGTTATATAACACACTAGTGTGACCTAAGCTAGAATACGCAAACGTGGCATGGAATCCATACTATGATATTCACATTAAGAGCATTGAAGATATTCAAAGAAAGTTTTTAAAATTTCTTACTTTTAAAACTGATCATAGATATCTTCCTGTAGGATATGAACACCACTTATTACCAAACCGTTTTAAATACCGCTCAATGGAGTAGCGTAGGGACATGCATAGTATTATTTATCTCCATAAGCTTCTGAATAATACAATCAACTGCTCAGTTATTATCACAAATTAACATCAGGGCATCCTCTAGGCCAACTCGATCTGCATCTTTATTTTATCTACCAAATGCATACACAAATATCTTAAAATATTCCTCAATATATGTTATGTGCCGCAATTGTCAGATTATTGAAAAAGATGTCGACATTTTTAATAGTAGACTAAGTCAAATTAAATCTAAATTTTCCTAGTTATTCTTGTTTTATATAGAAAAATATATTAATGTAAGTTAGTTAAGTTCTGTATTTGAATCGTATCTTGTTATTCTTAGTTTAGTTTAATTAATTTTAGTTTAGTTTTGTATATAATTATGATTTATGCTGTACAGTATGTCCGGACCTGTAATTGGAATGTATATTCTGTTGGGCTCCTGTATGTAAAATAAAATAAAATAAAATAACTAATGTCACAAAAAAAGTAAGTCAAGCATCAAAGATCATTTCAATTATTTTTTAATTTTGTTGTGGGAATCGAAAAATTCAATATGCAACTTGGAAAATAAGTAGTTTTGACTTAATTCTCGTGTAGCATAAATAACTATTACAAATTCAATATTCAATTGCAATTCGTAAAAAATTCCTAGGTGATGGAGAAAAATAGTTTGCATATTTAAATTCAGCATACCTTATGTACTAGAGCTGTTCTTGCGACAGCTAACATGTGTTTTTTTGTTAAACAATGTAATCTGCTGTAACAAACAAACGATTACCAAAGGAAAGTTATGCCAAAACAATTATGAATATAATACAGATTTAAATATGCATTATAGAATCACTTATGTATTTTGTGCTTTGCTAATCGCGTCTTTAAATATCCACCTGTTTGTACAATATATATTTTGTCACTTGCAACATGCAATATTTTGTAAACACGGTATATTAATAGTTTAACAAGGTATTTAATAATTTGTTACATTTTCTAATACATGCTAATAATAATAATGACCTGATTTATTGTTTGCTTTAATAATTCCCATGTTTTATTTTGTGTTTAATTAGTCCGTCATTCAGCCCTTTAAAATGGCCATAGACGAACATGTTCTCATTAAAGTTTATATTATTATTATTATTTAATGGTCTCATAAAAGCCAAATTATTAATATTAAATTATAAACACGAAATGTCGATTTACGATCTAATTTGCTATTACTTTTAATAGTAATTAGTAATTACCAGTTCAATTAGCAATTGTCTCAGACGAGATATATCATTGAAAATATGTAATTAACTATCCCTTCTGTTAGAAGTTATATATTATACTTTTTATTCAATAAGGCCCTTTGATATAATTAATCAAAAAAGAATAAATAGATTTTTAGTCTTAGCGCATCCACCCAAACTTTAAAATAAAACATTAAGCGATGCATGATTATAACTTGTGTGTCGTTCTCTTTTCTAAAGAAGTAAATGGTTGTGGTCAGTTAACATTTCACATTAACATTAACATTAAGAAGGTTAGAAGATACTATAGCATAAAAATAAGGTTTTTACATAATTTAACGGTTTGTTGAACAACCAATCGCGTTGAAGTAATAGTCGGTTGTTTGCTATAGCTAGTGAATAGAGTAGTAGGCGAAGGCCCGCGGGGTCGCTCATGTACACGGTGCAGCTAATTATAATAGTGTTTGGGGGTTGGCACGGTGCATCACGGTGGGGGTAGAGGGGGCGGTCACCACCGACCTCACGCAGTCTCCTCACGCTGCCGTCGGCACCGCTGTCCTGCACACACATTGTTACACTGAACCTTCTATACCCATACAGGCCAGGCATATACGGTGGTAACGCGACTCCGCACCTGACCGCGAAAAATAGCCGACAGCCGCAGGCCCATTAGATGCAATTCGCGCTCGCTCTCGAGTAACTTCAGTGACATTTTTTTTAATTCTTTTGGTAGTGGCAACTGTACAAAAGTGATTTAGTGCTATTAGAAAATTCTGTGCTTGAATAATAAAATTAAGTAAGCAATAAAATCTAATGCTCTAAGTTAAAGTTATATTGTTTTATAGTATTCTAACGGTAACTAATCAATTAAAAAATAAACGATTTGACTAATTATTAGTATGTGATTCTCGTTGGTAGACAATAAAAGTGTGCTTAGTTGCGGCAATCTTGAAAGAAAACAATAAAGCCAGACACCTGTAGCATGAAGACTACGGAACAATAAAAACTTTATCGCACGTATAAAATAATGCCTATTTTATTTAAGTTTGACGCGTGTTATCGACCACCAACATCGTTTGGGTCCTTTGGTGCATAATTAATTAATTGTACTTACGCATATAAAGTTATTCAAATTAAGTGGGCCGTTCAAAGTGTGGGCGTCAAAGATGGAGGACGGCTGGGAGTCCCACGTATCCCCTTTGATGATGGGCGTGGGGATGGGTGAAATGCAGAGTATGGGAGAGATGCAAGCACATGAACAGGATATTCCCGGTGAACTGAACATGCCGCAGCACCGTCAAAATCTTGCCTCTCATCCCGATCTAAACCCAGATATTCATCAGGACATCGAGCAGGATCTGGGTAGGGATCTTGGACATCATGATATGCGATCACATCATCAGGATAATTTAGTAGGATCGGCAGTAAATTATTACTCCCATCAGGTAGGGATCTTGTGAGAAATTACAATTGTAGTATATTTAGAGATTTATTTATACTGGACGTAATAATTGACCTGAAAAGTTTTATCAACTGTTCTTAAATCTGTATCTAAATAAAACATATCTAGCATAGTGAGGTATTCGGAATATGAATATTGAATAGGTTATAAATAACCCGCTATAAATTATGTTTAATGGCTGCAAGAATAATTATATTGTCATTGGTAAATCAATGTTCATGTATATGATTTAATAGCTCGTCTGATAAAATTCCAAAACTGGAATTGATTTGAGTAATACTATTGCGACTAAAAGTTAGTTTACTAAGAAAATATTTTTCAGTTTCTTTTGTAAACTGACGACTTATAATTTTTCAAAGATATTAATATATAAGACACTTATAAAAACACATTCCAAGAAAATACTTACTTTTGCGTGTAAGATAAAAAAATAATACAAACAAAACATGAAATAAGATATCTATCCCAGATGAAGAGAGGCCGCTCATTTTCAAATGGCAATTAAAGATTAAAAATGGGATTTCCACAAAGTGAATTGTTAAATTAATATCTACAATCCTTGTGGCCCGCCAGATTTTATCCTGTACATGTTTATTCGGAAATATGTTACTTCAAAGGATATTTGATTGATATAATGTAATAAGGTTTCGAAATATAAGTAAGAACTGATTTAGAATATACAGGGTGTTTCAAAACAAATCCGTCAATTTTAAAGCATGACTTTTTTGGCGAAAGATAAGTCAAAAACTTCATATACTCGTAAACTTACTTATGTCCTAAACGTTACAGGGCTTCGAATATTAAAACAAAATGATTTTTCTAAATAATCTCAAAAACGACTGATAGTATATAAGTACTCGTATACTGTGTTACAATAATTATTAGCAAAAAAGCACTAAGTTATGACAATTTCAATATGTCACCCTTAAAAAAAACTAGTAGTTGAACGTCGAACATATACTTTGAAAATAAATTATATTATTGTTTATACTGCTGAACGCATTTATGAAAAATTTTATAATAATCTAAGATTACACCGTCAAATATTTACATATTTGTAACAGTAACATCCTTTAAGATCCCTACATATTACATTTGAAGGGATATAAAAATTCGTTTTAATACAGTTACTAACCGTATTATAAACATATGATATAAACTCTTAGATATACAATATATAATACGCAAAAAAATAATTTATCAAAAATTTTTTTGTTAGTCCAAGCACTATTGTTTTGGAAGAATAAATTTGAATTTTATTTTCCATAGAATATTCTATATATACTTATATTTTAGAAGTTATTTTTAATTTATGTAAATGTGTAATTGTGTACATGTGGAAATTATTTACCATTTTGACTTTACTTACTGGCTGCATATATAATTGGTGCTTTCATGTTATTTTTTTTAATTAATTTAAATAAACTGTAGAAATATATTGTAGATTCTGATGATCAATATATATACGAAACCGGAATAAACATATCTGTTATTGTCCAAATTATTACCCACTAATTTTGTCGTCATTTTCCTTAACATTTAATGTGCTCTTCAACATGAAATATACGGACCTTAGCATTGAGCATGCTAATTTTATATTCAAAATAAGTCCATGGCACATTTTTAAACACTTTTGTTTCTTAGCATTGCACCATTCTTAGAACCCTTTATGAGAGGTTTCATATTACCTAGTGGATTTTTGGGGAATAAATGTAGAAATTGCATTTTGTGCCGCTTCAGATATCTCGGAATACAAATACTCTTCATCGTTCTAGAGTCCATTTATAATAAATACTTCTTTTAATTGTGAGACTTTAATCTGACAGTAATGTACTTGACTAATTTTCCACAATTAAAGAATACGCGATTTAAATATAAAGTAACTTTTACGATCAATATTAGGTTCAAAAATATTAATAAAGAAATATCTCTTTCATAATGACTTTATTATTTTCAAACTATATACATATATATATATATATATATATATATATATATATATATATATATATATATATATATATATATATATATATATATATATATATATATATATATATATATATATATATAATATATATATATATATATATATATATATATATATATATATATATATATGTTGTTTTTCAGGTTTTCGTGGGTGGTGAATGTTAAATTCGTTTTCCGGCATACCCGCGTAGGTGATAGGCCCCAGAGGGACCGTGGTTGTCTGAACGACGTTTCGGCAGAATCTCATCTGCCATCTTCAGGTTCTAACAGATAACTGCTTACTGCGGCTTTGTAACTCGAACTGAAAAAATTTTTTTTTTCAGTTCGAGTTACCAGAAACGTCGTTCAGAAATCACGGTCCCTCTCGGGGCCTATCACCTACGCGGGAGTATGCCCGGTTAAAATATATATATATATATATATATATATATATATATATATATATATATATATATATATATATATATATATATATATATGTATATAGTTTGAAAGAAGGTTTCTTTTTTAACTTCTTGAGCCTTATTTATATTTTTTATAGCGATTGTGTTCTTGGGATTTTGGTTCTTTAATGATAGATTTGAAGAAAAAATCTAAATTGTATATTTATTCATAAACACATTTCACAAACGTTTCGGTGGCTGTTTTCCACCTTTTTCAATGTCAAAATAATCCGATGTGGCACTTTATAGTTTAACAATAATGCTAATTAATTAATAATTTGTGCGTATAGCGAGCACATCACTTTTTACTATTTTAATAACCGATGATGTTTTGTGTTTACAACTAAGTTTGAACTCACTAAGTTCAAACTTAGTTGTAAACACAAACACATCATCGATTAGTGTAAATCTATCATATAAAGAACCAAAATCCCAAGAAAACAATTGCTATAAACAAAACATATGTGTATATACATATATATATATATATATATATATATATATATATATATATATATATATATATATATATATATATATATATATATATATATATATATATATATATATATATATATATAATTGTGATTATGTTGATGAAAAAAATTTTCATTCTGTTTATACGTCAATTTTTATAAGATTTTACAATTTTTCACATTTTCAGATTCTAAACTTGTATTTATGCATAAAAAAATACAAGAAACGTATTTAATCGTGTTTCATAGATTTTTTTCAATTTTTTTCAACTGCAATTTTTTGCTATTTTATCGGTTTTTTTGCGATTTTTTGAGATTTTGAGGGATTAATGGGCCAAATATATTTCAGATTCGGATTCAGCAGATCAAATTACATAAAAATCCTCGTCGATCCGGGTCTTCAAAATTTTTTTCATCAACATAATCACAATTTTTTGCCATTTTTAGCAATTTTCGAGGGTTTCTTACAATTTACTTAGATTTAAAACGGCTTATGGTCTAAATATACTTTAGATTCGGATTCACTGGTTTAGATCCACAAATTTTTTTTTATTACCGACATACCCAATTTTCGCTAGCGGGTCGAAATACATGTCGGGAGGTAGGTGGCGTCAAATGTACAAACAACTCTTTTTTTTGTGTGCCGGTGTTATTGTTAGAAGTACAAATAGATAAAGAAAAAATTACAATGGATGTAGTAGGTAAATCCAACCTTTGATAACAAATTATTTTTTAATAAAATAAACGATACTTTAACTTTAATAATTCGTTCTGTAAGAAATATTCCTTTTACAGGAAATTTATATACCAATTTGTTGAATACGCAAAATTTTGTTCTAGAGACTTTCAAATTAAGGCAAATTATGGAAGTGCCATCTCAATCTTTATAAGATTTTATTACTCAATTCATATTGTAGAAAATGGTGTCATTGAAATTTGATCTGTCTGATCACGAATTAATAAACGGCAAATTACAGGTGTTTGGTAAGTAAGAGGCTGGAATATTCATTTATAGAAATTTTAAAAATTTTGGTTACGAAAAATTTATTTAAAAATTCCTTTTTTTATGTCACGTCATATTTGATTTAAATAGTTTGGATGAAAAGCTAGATTTTATAGTAAATGGTTTATCATATTTATTTGATGTGCATGCACATTTAGTAACATTCAAATTTACAAGATCTTATTCATGCTGGTTAACTGATAATATAAAAAAACTGATTTATATACGAGAAAAAGGCCTTAAAACATTTAAAATTACACACAGTATTTGCATTGGAATTTCTGTAATAAAGCGATTCGAAATTATATGATTCAAGCCATAAAATGAGAAAAAGAGGCTTCACAATTAGCACTAAAATGACGGGAGATGGAATCGGAACTATAAGGCAGGTATTACATAACTGTCACTAAATTTGTGACTTTATGCATGTATGGTAACAATTACGTAAATTCTACTAAATTCAGGCACTGCATAGGTATTACACCTTCAAGTAACTGCTGCAGTATGTGCGGATACTACTCTGCATTACGTTAAAGCATTTTCTACTTCAAAGTGAGAATTAGTAGTAATGCCGGTTGCACAGCGTTACCAAAGAATCACGTCAAAGTAATGATAACTGAAAGTGTTCTATTTAAAGTTTCCGTAACGTTGTCGGGACATTTTCTAGAGCTTTAAAGTTGTGTAAATTATTAGCGGCATTAAGTCAACACTTATTCGGAACTAAACGAACGTGGCGTTAAAAAGTAGTAAAACAACAATAAAGATTTTCCGGCATTCATCGACACTTTATAGAAAAGTTATGTTACAGTTAAGTAAAGTTAACAAATTATTTAATTGATGTGGAACCGACCCTTATTCGTTGAACTAGATAAATAACCAGGTTAGGAAAATTGTCGGGAAAATCGGACATTGAAGTGAACAATCAACAAATGTTGACGTCAAGAATGTAATTGATTGTGATTGTTTATGATTTACAATCAAATGTTATTAATTAAAATTTCGCCCATTGAAAAATTCGCAAAATTCAGACAAATGAATAACTTAGAGAAGTTACAAAATTTACGAATACGTGAATGATCAGATAACAGAAAATATGGATAATAGTGTCAACTTTGGGCAATCAGATTTTCGCCACATTGAATTTTGTGGGTAATCAATGTAAAGCCTCGAGTTAATCATTTGTTTGATTTTTGATGTTTAGTTAGTCATTAACGTATACCAATCCCAAACAATAAAATTATTTTTACCTGTACTCCATTCATTTCGTATAAGCGCATAAAAATTGTAGCATATGCGCGCAGTATTATATAAATACATTTTGTGAATTTATATATTGCATCGCGCGTCCATACTAGAGAACTATGTACGACTGAAGGTAGACAAAGGGTCGCTCTCTGAACCCTGGTAAAAAAAATTATATGCTCATATGAAATGGATGGAGTATTGATCGGATCAGCCAGCTCTATCAACTTAAAAGTGAGCGTCCTAAAGTACGTGAGAACTTTGCAGTAACCTTTTCGTACTGGCGTAGTAGAGGCCAGTTTAAAGCTACCAAGAAAATAACATCATTCTTCGCAATTGCTACTTTTTGGTAAACTGTTATTGATCGATGACGCCATTGACAAATAAAAATATAATTATGAAAAACATGTTTTTATTGAATATGATCATTTGCAAACATCTTTTATAAATAAATTATTATATATTTCATAACACATTAATAAAAAAATGTTTTCCATAAGAAATTTTACATTTTCGAGTGTACCCATAATTTTTAAACAATTTTTTTTTTTGAAAAACAATTTTCTAGAGAGCGCGTCTTTTTTATTGAAGTATCGTGTAAACATTTTACAGAAAACAAGTAGTCTTTTTAATCTCCACACAGAGTGAATGCAAAACATCACCTACACATTCAATCGATTTCACTTGGACATATTGACTTCACACTCACACTCGGTAAGTCCGATTGCAGTACATTATATTTTGCTATTCGAACAGAGAGAGAGAGCAAAATATAGTTTGCTCTTGTACCATTAAAGAGCTGTTCCAAAAGTTAGTCATTTCTACTACTTGGTTACGTTCCGTTTACGTAATAACCTAGTTATCAACACGTAACAGGAAAGGTTCCGGAATAGTAATTGCTACGTAATAACTATTCTTTATTTTGATGAATGCTTGGTAGACGTATAATTCCCATTACATAACGGTCGTTAATTACGGAAACCTTTAAAGTTCCACTGATGGTAGCTAAGACTACTAAATGTGCTGCTTGGGTTACTTTGAATATAAAATTACCGATGGAACTCTAAAACAAAACTGAAAACTTGAAGAGAGTAATTGTGTACCAATAAAAGAGCTAAAGAAATACCTGAACATTTTAGTGATACATAATTAATGATTTTTTTGTTAATGGTGTATCAGGAAAGTATCGTTCAGAGGAAGTATTAATTTTTTATATAGCAACAGTAATGTTAATTAAAATTAAATTTAAATTTCAAGCCGTTAGTGAAAAATGATAATTGTGTATATAAAATTCTAAATCACATAACTGCAATTAGATTTGTCATCCATATGTCAGTCCTCTTATTTTTCAATCCAATTATCCGTAGTCACTAAATATTTGTCTAAACTGATAAAAGCCCTGATCGACCCCTGGGCGAGAACCATGTGCCCCTTGTCCTCTCGTAATCTTCAAAAATTATTCTTTTCTATCATCTTATAGGTCAGAAGTAGGTGTATTACAAAAAGTTGGTATATTATACATAACAAATTAGGGTCTGGCTGTGGATCAATACCCCTGATACCAAAAAAAAAAGCATTGCAATTACAACTGCTACAGAGTGCGACGGAGTAATAACTGTTGAAGTTGTGTTACCCTCATATCATTCTATATCGAACACATACCAGGTGTTCATCCTCTTTTTGTTTTGTTTAATGTTTAACTTAGAAAAATGATATTATATATGGTCAATACACAAATAAAAAGAAATTGTTTGACAAAAAAGAGTATTTATCACTTCCGGTTTCAACTAATTTTTATCATGAATGTCACCTTGTATATTTCTACAGTTTTGGATAGAGCATTCTCGGTAACATGACATAAATAAGTGTTTGGCTTTTGCTTTTCGTTATTATTAGCAACATATTATTAAATGCAAAAATCGCTATAGGCTTATAAAAAATGAGGTTCTATTGTTTCTTTAATGACTATATTATTGTATTATGTACAAAGATATTAAATACAATGGCTTGAAATTAGTTACTTTTCTCTGATTTAATGAAGAAATTTTTTTTATGGGTTCTCTAATTTAAAATTAAAATTTCAATATTTCACATATAAATATAGATTACATTTTACATATTACATTGAGTATTGAATTCTTCATGTAACAACCTACAAAAAATTGTATAGGTAGACATTTTATTACATTCCCTCATTTTGTTACTAAATCTGCTGAAATATTATTTTAATAAAAATGAAATTTGCTTAATAAGTGAGACAAAGAAAAGTTACCATAACAACAACTTTTCTTTTGTGTAACAATATTTGCCGCTTTGTTGAAAATTCAGAGTTTTTAAAAAATCCTAGAAAATTTAACGAATAATGCCATCAAGAGATTTTTTAATAATTATTACCCTGATGTAACAATGTGATAAATGAAATTGTTGTAAGAACGTATTTGTGCAGAGACGTTAATGAACATTTATTGTGATTTCTAATAAATTGTTGTCTTTTTGTTTTCACTACTAGTTTTTATTATTATTATTATGTCTACCAAATCATAACTTTAATGAATAAAAAAAATCTCTTTGTCCGAATGTAAGTATATTTAAAAAAAAAAAAAAACTGTTTATTATCTAGTATTGTTTGGCATTCTCTAAATATATTTTTTTAAATTTCTCTGATTCTTACTAAGCGAAATGATGGAACTAGTAATTCCAATAAATAACGCATTTTGCTATTCTTAGACATGCTTGATCGAAATTTATCGAGATTATTTTCTGTTTACCGGGCTATCATTTCAATATTTTATATAAAATATCCATGTGAATAAATTTCAAGCCAATTGCTATGTTCAAATCATAAAATTATGAATATGATTTCTTGCTTAATTTCCTTTATATTTGACAGTTTTGAAATTATCTTGAAAACTGTTTTAATATTTTTGGAAATTGTCTATATTCAAATACAATTTTTTGGCAAATCCAAGAGAGATTGAGCTTTCAGTACGAAAAATCCAACTTCAGGTGAAGCCGATTTTTTTCGTCAATGTGTACTTTTTCATAATACCACGAATAAAAGTTTCTTCTCTTCCGGTCTTAATCTGCGGAAACCCTGTAATATTTTAGTTACAAATTTCATTAATTTATTTGAATATTTAAATTGAAATGCGTGAAATTAAGCAAATTTCCTTCAAATAGTAGTATTTTCAAAAATTATTGATATTTAGAATCACTCCACTAATACCGGTTTTATTGCTGTGCTGTCGATTTCATTTAGCCAGAGAATAAATTCTAAAAGGAGATATCTTATTTATATGCCCATGGGTTACCGTTTAAAAAAATCATTAAAATTAATTTTGGAACAAACAGATATTGATCAATAGTATTATTTGAATTAATAACATATTGTTAATATTTCCACAGCGATATAAATGTAAATTTATTATGAACAAGGCTAGTTCAATGTAAATATTAATTTGATTCATATAAATTTGGTACTATTAGGCATGTATTTACTGTCTTGTATTAATTTAGATAACTGGGGAATATGGTGAAAGTCATTGAAAGGAAAAATGTTTTTTAATTTGTTTGTGTAATGATAATTACGAAGATAATTATAAATTAACGGTTATTAAACACGGTTTCCCTCAATACCGTTTGTCCTAAAATAAATATTAGTTGAAAGGTTACAAATGCTAGAAAGGCGTTTTAAATAATGTTCAATATAAATAAAATTAAATGAAATAATGTTAAGATAAAATTATGGGTCGAATTAACAATTAATTAATAAAGAAATTATTTTTTGCACAGTTGCTCTCTGAACAGCATAACAAAAATCAGCATGGATGTGCTAGTACCATCATATTGAAATACGGACCGCTGCATAACGCCAGAGATTGATTTTTACCAGTGACAAAATTTAATATAAAATAACTGTAATATGCATTTCTTAAAAAAATATCAGGACGAATTGGCTGGTTTCATCCGAAGCATTGCAGAATATGTCGAGTTAAGAACCACACATATTTCCATAAATTCACCAAATGCTGCTCTGGTTTGACTAGGACTTAAATACGAGTATTGGTTTAACACTTAAAACTATATAGACTCCTTCAGAATCACTAAATATGTTTTTATGTGACTGCCATAATGAATGCGAAAGGAACTGCGGATGTAAAAAAGCGAGATTGACATGCTCGAACATGTTTCTTTCACAAACATTAGTTTTCTTGCACAAAAAAATATTGCAGTAAATAGTAATCAATTTATAATATGAGTATATTGGATGTTTCTGATATTTTTTTTCTTGAAAATTCCAATAAAGTGCCGGCAATGACAATGAGCACGATCGACTTGAATGCTATATAGATAATCCCATTTTGAGGAATTTTTGCCTCAGGATATCGCCTAGCATATGAAGAGTACAATGATTCTAGTGCTTGTGTTGTTGGAAAAATAGGTAAACATATTTCTAGCGAATTTAGCCTTGATGCTAAAAAGTGTGAATTAGATTTAACAGGGAACACCATCTTTTAATAAATGAGTCAATTACTACCTTTTTTAGCTGCATATTACAGATGTTATTGTTAATTGACACCAGGGTTGTTGAAGTCACATACCGTTTGTGCCAGCGCTATTTCTAAATACTCCTCAACGATGTTGGCAGCCTTTGTTTTGACGTTCGTTGAAATAAATTTAAACTTCATGACGAAATTCTTTTAATAAATGGACATGCACAACCGTACTCTGGTCGGACATAATGGACAAAGCAGGAGAATTTTCTTGCTTATTAAAAACATAATCGAGCAAGAGGTGGTTTATTTCAAAGAAAGTCAAAATAAGGGTTACCAAAATCACTGTGGATATCGAAATTGTGCTCTGATGTGAATGCTACTCGAGTTTATCATACTGATGGCAATTTACAACAGCATCTGTAAATGTGCATACCAGGCGGTTTGGAAATTTTAAGGATGATTTTATTCTATTAGTTTTCAAAGTGACCAAGTTAAATATCCCTTAATTTATCATCGCCGATATTTTGAGTATCTGGTTGTTCTTTTATGAAATGTACCTTATTCTGATTCAAATTGATTTCACTTTTATTTATTAAGAACTTGGGAGAGGTGTGACAACTAACCATCTAATCAGTTAGAAAAAAATACAAAAAATAATTTATAAAAAATTATAGACTCAGTAGAGCTATTTGCTGAAACCAAAATATTAGACCTTAGGCAACTATTTTATTTGTTTATAATAATTAGGCAGCAAAAAAAATAAAAGTGTGTTGCAGGAAATAGAGCACACATATGAAACTAGGTACAGAATTAATTCAACTCGAGTACCAAAGGCAGAAAAAACTATAGCTGAAAGATGTTATTACACCTGATATAAAGAAAATAATTTGATTCATTTACTTCAAAAAGAAAGCTAAAGCTTAGGTCCGAAAAAACATATAAATAGATTTTAAAAACATATATGTCACTAATGTAAATTAACCATAAAATAACAGT